>JAGTTH010007020.1:0-13903 GCA_022606485.1 Agraylea sexmaculata | reverse complement strand
AAGATAAGATTTAATAACTTTGGTGAGATATGGTGGAGTGTTAGTGTTAATTAGTTTGTGAATGATACCATCAAACCAGACTACATCAAAAGCTTTGGCAAAGTCCAGGAAAATTATTCCCGTACTTTTTTTATTATTAAAATTTCCTCTAACGTGCTGTGAGATTCTTGTTAGTTGTGAAGTGGTACAATGGCCCGGTCTAAATCCGAATTGTTCATTAAGAATGACGCAATCCAGAGTTTTTCGCAGGCGGGTTAATATGACTTTCTCTAAGATTTTACTCATGCAGGGGAGGAGACTGATAGGACGATAGCTACTGGGAAGGGATTTGTCTTTACCAGGCTTAAATATAGGGACTACTTTAGCTGCTTTCCAATTATCTGGAAAATATCCAAGAATAAGACACGAGTTAAATATTTTAACCAAACAATCAAGAGCCTTTGTGGTAAGTGTTTAATAAGAGTGTTGTTAATGTTGTCGTGTCCTGGTGATTTTTTATGTTTTGAGTTTTGAATAATATCAGAGATTTCAGAAAGAGTTACCTCGTCAATCTCACATTCAGAATAGTTGTGAAGATTCCTAATGGACTTAGTAACTGCTTGTTCTGTGAGACTATCTGTAGTGTCATTATGTGTCAATGTGTGTGCTTTATCGAATGTTTCAGCGATGAGATCAACTTTCTCCTGAGCCTTGTAAATAATTTTATTACAGTCTTCGCTCCTGAGCGGAGGGATAAAGGATGTTTTTCTAGTCATCGACTTACACATCTGCCAAAGTGAGTTATTTTGTGTTTTGAGAGACCTTATCTTCTGTTCCCAGGATTCATTTTTATGAATTTTAATTTTATGTTTAATTTCTAAAATTAGCGCATTTATGACAGATTTGAGTTTACAATTTCTTTTCTTTCGCCACTGATTCATTAATCTATTTTTTACATGAATTAAGTCCACAATTTCAGATGGAAGTTTGTTCTTAAAAGTATTGTTAATGGTTTCAACAGGAATATATAAGGCGGCGGCGTTCTTAATAGAATCTGTGAGTGTAGTGATTGCATTGTCAACGTGAGATGTGTTGTTAGTGTCGAATTTAAGTGCAACGTTATTGTTAATATGAGTTTTGTAAGCGTTCCAATTAGCCGTCTCATAACTAAAGAAGGTTTTTTTGGTGATTTTGTAATTTCCGCCGATGTTAAATACAATAGGGAGATGATCGGAGGAAAGTGACTGTATTACGTCAACTTCGGTGAGAGAAGGACAACCCTTAACCACTGCAATATCAAGGATGGATGGATATCCTTTGGGTGGAAAATGCGTTGGACTTTCGGGGAAAAGGATACGAAAGTCTTTTTTATCACAATATTCTCTTAGTAAACGGCCATCCTTATTTCCGCGAATACAGTGCCAAAAAGTGTTTTTACAATTAAGATCACCAGCAATTATAACATCCTTACAGAGAGACATAATTTTGTGGATATCATCTTGACAAATTTCTATTTTGGGTGGCTTATAAACCGAGGCAATAATGTGAGTTTTATTATTAATAGATACACTAATTGCTATTACTTCAATTGAGTTAGTTTTACGAATTACAACTTTCGAATGACATATAGAGTCTTTCATTACGATTAAAACACCACCGCCTGTTTTGCAAACTCGATCGTTGCGATGTATTACAAAACCTGGTCTTCTCAGAATTATATTTGTATTAAGAAACGTTTCATTTATCAATGCAATGTCAACACTTTCTCTTAACATAAAGTCAATCATTTCGTCGAATTTATTTGAAATTCCCCGGGAATTCCAAGCAACAATCTTAATATTAGAAAAGTGACTAACCTTAGACATTATCAAGCGATGCGGCGAGCTCCATGATGAGATATATCCTTTCATTCTTTGTCTGACATGTCTTTAGCTTCCGCTGAAGCCCTTGAATCTTCAATACAAGAGTCATCAGGTCTCCTATCGGCATATCAGCGCTAGAGATTGGGGCGGTAATGTTCTTCGCAGTAGATGTGGTGGTGGGACCTTGGGCAATCTGTGCCCATGACAGGTCAGTCACGTGATGAGATGTGGACGGGGAGATGACCTGGGCGGCCATTGGTCCACGAGCAACCTGGGACCAGGAGCGTCCGTTGACGATGTTCGGGGCGGCACTGGTGCACGCTGGGTGGCCGGTCTCGCAGCTGGCAGCTTGGGGGTAGATCTTAATTTGATCTGCTTCTGTCTGTCAGGGCAATCCTTGAAGTTTGCAGTGTGGTCCCCTCCGCAATTGCAGCATCTTGCGGGGGAAGTGGCATCCTTTATGCACGTGGAAGTCTGGTGATCGCCGCCACATTTCACGCATTTGAATGCGTTGTTGCAGTTGGATGCTGCGTGTCCCCACTGTTGACAACGGAAACATTGCGTGACAGAATTTCTCCCAAGAGAGTATTTTTCAATTGTCACTCTACAGTGACAGATATTGGTGGGGTTTTTGAAGTCACCCATATTTGTCTCATTGCTGAGATTTACTAAATATAGGGGTGACTTTGTAATGGAGCCATTTTTTCCTTTCATTAGGAACACGTCTATTACATTAAAACCTTTGTCGCTAAGGTCCTGCTTGATTTCCTCTACTGGAAGCAGAGGCAGGCCTCGAATGACAGATTTTTTAGGTCTGTCACATTCTAACGTAAAGGAGAAAAATTCCTTGTTTAATGATTTCAGGCCCGCTTTAAGGGCTCTGAAATCAGTGATATTGCTGGTTTGGACTCTGACTTGTCCGTTTGGTTTATAGTGTAGTTGGAATTTATTGATGAATTTCTTGACAATCGTCAAGTTTTCACCGTGCCCTGAAGATTTGAGATATAACGGGGGAGGTTTTTGACATCCTTATCGGATGACAAAATTACCTCCCCCAGCGACTTAAATTGGTTTTGTTTTGGAATGGAAGTAGGAGTAGTAGGTCTTGGACGTTTGATCGGGTTCTTTGGTAAAAGAAACCCATCGATCGTCGTTTGAGCCATTACGTTTACGAGTTAACTAATGAGTATATGTTACTATGATAAGGAGCGATGGTACCTGATAATAATGGTGAAGTGGATTTTTGGCGGCGTTGCGGCAAACTCGTTATCAGGAGAGGTCGCAGGGCGGCAGACCGGTTTGGTAGTTGCGTCACTTGTGTACTTGTCACTTTCGAATTTGCTTAACCATGCAAGGAGCACTTCAATATACGTGTGTACAAGACGGCTGTCTTCTTTATCGTATGGAAGGCTATTTATACATTAATATATAATGTTTTTGTTAAATTTAATAATATTTAAGTATTTTAAGATCCCGTGCGTTATTAAAGAGATTTCAACAGTGCACACAAAATGTGCAGTCATATGAAGAAAAGAAATATTATGAAGACGTGTCGTATTATTGAAATATTATTTGCATTTAGAGTGAGGGTTGAATATACCAACAATGACTAAAATAGTGTAGTTTATTATGCAAGTGAAGTGTTTCAAAGGCTTTAATACGATCGAACTTGTATGATTTATGATTGGTTGTTAGGGTGTTAATAAATCCAGCCTCGGTCAAAGAGGGATGTATTCACCCTCATAATATATTTATTGCCACTGCACTCAGCATCATCGTCATTAAAATACATATAAGTCTCCTGTATGTCGAAATCATTACTGAAAGAACTCAAATAGATTATTTTATCATCGAGATTGCAAAGTATTTTTAGATAATTCGTTACATATTCGGTAACGGTCACTGAAAAAACCCACATCGGGTCGATTTGTTTAAATAAGTCATGTTGATGGATGGAGATTTTTGTATTTTTCACTTATGTTAGTTAATGGGAATAGGTATAAGCGATTAATTTGCGTATTTATTTAAAATCAAAACTCGATCAAAAATATGTATTAAAGTAAGCTTTAATTGTGTAAAAATGAAATTGCTACAAAAAAACTTTAAGCCTGTTTGTCAGAACGTTGCAGAAAAAATGTGTATATTTATTTCACAAGCTCGGTTGAATTTTCCATACATATTTTTATGTGATACGAATGAAAATAAATAAGTTATTTTTTTCATGTTTGAAAGAATTTCAATTAAATTAATGCAAAAAAAAGTTGTTCCATATTATGAAGAAAACCACTTCACATAGAATATTCACGAAAAACGGGATAACTTCATTATCATACAGTACCCCAGTAATTTTAATACTGTTTTTGTTTTCATTTTGTAGAAAATTGAAGCACACTCGGGGATTTCATGCGATTGATTATTAAATAAAATGTTTTATTAAGATGATAAAGATATCACGGGATATAATAATGTGTAATATAGGGCCTCTGGCAAATGCAAATTGTCATTTCATGTGCAAATATCATCGATGGTCTGTCTGTCTAGAATTGTCAATATTAAACATATATCCATATATTATTAAACATTGTTTAATGTCTACAATATAAACATATTTCAATCATATTTTTGATTTTTTTCGAGGTCAACTGTATCTTGAAGAGTCAAGCGTGTAAACGACTTACGAGATACAATGAAAACGGTTGATTGAAATAATTGAGGGTAGCAAATGTTCCATGGTTTTGGGTAGTGATTTGTACTGAAACTAGCGAAGTGTATATATGTAAGCAGTAATAGTAACCAGGACAAGACTGTCAGCGAATGGTCGACTAAATACAAAACCTATCCTTAGGGGCTTGTATACTTCAAAAAAATGTTTATTGAATTTATAAAGGATTAATAACCGACTATTATATATTTTTTTTAATTTCAAGTGGCCATTAAAATTGTCTACTAGTTTGTAGTCGAAAGTACTTATACCCAAATAAAACAAAAAATATTAATGAATAAAAATTTTATCTTAAAAAATGCAAGAATAGATAAAAATATTGTCAGCATGAGTTCAAATACTGTTAGTGTTAAAAATGATATAATTGAGACTAGTAGGTAGACCGTGAATAATATTTAAAAAATCTGGGCCTACTCTAGTTTCCTGGATTATAAATTGAGGCATTTATTGTATTCAGTTGAAAAAAAATTGTATATTAAAACTGTTTCATAAAAATCAAATAATTCCCTTGGGGCGAATACATGTATACGAATAGTTAAAATATTTTTTCAATCAATAACAACATAAAATTTTAAGAGACCTAATAAGTAAATATTAGGCTATACTATGAATATTTTTAATTTAAAATAATTAATGGTAAAATGTTGTTGAGGAAAATGTTAAAAAAGCTACCGGCTACGATAATTTCCATAGTCACATAATTTTGTCTTTAATAAACATAAAATGTTGTTGTACTAACAAATAAACTTATTAGAAATACATAAAACGAGATGAGAGCTCATTATTTATAAGCTGTCGTTCCAGCACAATTTGAATTATAGATAATTAATTCCTAGAATTATTTTCTGTTGGAATATTTTAACATTACAAGTTATGAATTCTCTAAGTTTAATACATGATATTTTATTATATTTAATATTTTTGAATAAAATATAAGTATACATGTGTTCATTCAGGTAAAATTTGTGATTTGCAGTGTTGAGCTTAGCAGTTAGATGCAGAGTAAGCGATGCAAGTTGACATCGATTGTTGTACGATTGGCCAAATACACATTAGTGTTTCTATTGAATTTACTGTTTATACAGCATTAAAAGCTATCATAATTTAAAGGAACATAATAAATATGATAATGAATATAAATGTGAATGTGTGAGTTTCGCTTGAAGCGGAACAAAACGTTCCGATAAAATCTGAAATAGAATAAACAATTAATGACGGCAAAATATATCATAATGGCTATTTATAATATCGCTTCAGTAAAGTAAAAATCAGTAAATTTGTTAATTTATATACATGTATTGAAAAAAATGAGCTCTCTTATAATCGAAGTATATACATACATATTTAATTAAACAATATATATATAAATCTGACAGTGCAGTATACGATATATTGCTGTATAATGATTTTTAATGTATGAGGGGACAAGTTTTAAAATTGAAGTTTTGAATGATTTATATACGAGCGATGCTGTTGTTTAAATAAACAAAAAAAAACAGTTTATTCAAGAACAATTTAATTTTTTTTTCAAATGAATGATTAAGTCCGATAAACTATTACATATCAATTAAAATTGGTTTTCAGTACATTAATTGGTATTTTATTTTAACTCATCAGAATATATTTATTGTTTGGTTTATTTACAGAAAAGCTTTTATGATTACTAAGTATTGTAAATAATAAATACAGGCATGCATTTCATCAGCCAGTAATTTAATTTTCCTAGTAAATTTTTATTTCAAAAGGAAATATATATATGTACATACATGTTTCAGGACACTCGAATATGTTAGTTCCTCTTGGGAGATCTTTGGAATGGGACACTGTGTATTTTAAAATATTTATGTGTGTTCAAATAGAGAGAAAGAGTGCTATATAGTCCCATAGTTGAATATGGTTTATGTTAGTTTTTTATTGTCGATCAGAATAAAAAAATATGGCAATGCACTGTGACAACTTTTAAGCTTACTGCAGATCAAGTGTCGTATCGGCGACTCTCATATGGCGGCTTAAGATTTTAATACTTTTGAGATTTGTTATATTCACACGACACATTATAACTGACTGACCTCGTTCTTAGAAGGGAATTTACTGTGGGGAATATTATCTGTCAAAGACTACGAGCCGCCATAACGTGTCACCGACAGAAAGCCACAGCGCTACAGTGTCGTTTACGCCATGTTGCGTTGGTAATGAGCGTGTCGTCTACAATATAATGTAATTTATGAAAAAAAATCTAGGTTGGAATTCTTGGGATGATAAATTATACTATAGACGTAAAATTATTGCTATGGAATATTTTTACACTTGAAATAGTACAAGATTTAATATTGGCATAATTATTTGCGCTTAGGATTATTATTATACAATTTCTTTAAAAAATAATTAATACATCAACACATAAATTATGGAAAAAATACTTAAAGCCTACTCGTAGAATTATTGAAATATATACAATAAATGATAAAATAAAATTTAGAAATATAAAAAAATACTCAATACTTTATTATGAATAAAAAAATATATTTTGAAACAACTATTTCAAAATATATATATATTTTTTGATTTTTTTAAACTAAAAAAACAGAAAAATCATATAATTAATATATTTACACAAGTAAAATTTTATACAACCAGTGATATAGCCCAGGGGATAAGACTATAAATACTGTGTTCATGGGTTCAAATCCCGCTCAAGTCATTTTTTTTAATTTATCCGACCGGTTATTACGACTGGGAGATCGGAAATAATATTAATAAAATCCCGATCTATCGTCTTGATCCAGGTTTACTCTGATTTCCTGGATTGTAGGGTAAATACTGCTGCTACTGAGGCGATTATTAAGTCGGTACCTGTGTAACTAGTAATAGTTAAGATCACCGACAGACAATTAACACGTTGTTGTGTATAAAAAAACCTTCTCAAAAAAGCTCCTCGGGGCGCAATATAAATAAATTTTGAAATTTCATTTAAAATTTTGTAAATGAGGTAGGAAAGTAATTAATAAAAATTTTACGGACATCCACTTATCAAGGACAATTGGTTTGAATATTGAAAATTGAAAAAATAGTACCGCACATATCTAACTTTAAAGATTTGCTAAATTTTATTTGGCTTCAAGTAATAGTAAAGCTTGATTACATACATGTTTTATTAATACTGTTTAAGAATTATAGCAAATATAATATGCATATATGGCATGTGAATAGATATATAATAATAACTTTAAGACTTTAATCCAATTGATTCTCAATAGCAGTTGGTTTATATTTTCCAATAGCTTTCATTTCTGTTTTAGTATGTGAGTTGGCCATTTGCCAGAAAACAATTAATTTCTCCCGCAAAGAACTGTCAAAAGAGATCGAGGGATTAATTTTCTAAAGTAACCCTTATCCACATTTATGCACGTGTGTTAATTTAATGTAAATTTATTAATATACATATAAATTAAGTGTGCGAGTATAATTTTGCATGTTATTATAATATACAAGAAATATATTGTAATTTACGAGGCCAAAGTATTACCGAGTGAAATTCAACAATGTGGTAATTCCACTGAGGCTGAGTAACTTCTACAACGCCGAAGTAAAATTTACAAGTTTTTATATTAATTATTAATACTCCTTTTATACTCGTACACGTTCGAGTTGAGTAACGTATAATAAGATTAAACACATAATTTTAGATTAAATAATTTCGCGTGCATTTGGAAATGACAAATTCCCCACCAATTCAATACCAACGGAATTAGTATTTGGCGGTTAAACAAAACCCAGTTATTATATGAATGTGTCTTTCCAATAAAATTATTACAATTAATAATAACTGCTAATATGCGTTAATTGTGCGATTAATCAAATTTGTAACGAATGGCTGAGTGTGTTCCTAGAATTCAGAATTTATAGAACATAACTGTGACACAATTTTGTGTGTGAAATAATTATTTGTTATGATGAAAATTGATGTTAATTGTTAGATAAATAAAATAAACGGGATTTGAACTGCGTCATATTTATTACTTAAAAGAATCATGAAATTTTACAAGTTTTTTTTTGTATTTATTACTATAAATTATGTTAAAACTAATTAATTATTTGATTAACAATCGATTGTGTTCTCCATATTAAAACAAGTAAGAGACTAACAAGAGTCTATAAACATGCTTTAAACTTAATATTGTAACATCTAATCATAATGTATCAATAATTATATGTAAATGATATTTTATAAAGAAATTGTATAAAAAATAATGAAATTCATATATTTTAAATTCGAAGGTAACTATATCAATATTATATATTTCAATAGGCGTTCTCAAATGGGGTTCGCCTAGTCTGTTGCGTCTGTAAATAATTAGTAACCATTTGGCGACATTATGAATAAATTATAATTAATATAAAGTAATGTTTTGTAAATAAATATTTCAATGAATTGTGAAAAAGCGTCTCCACTGTTTACGATCCATGTATGGATCAATCCCATAATCAAATAAATTTACTATAATTAAATAATATAGTGTACGCTTGTTGTGAATTAAGCTGTGCTATATTACTACGAAATTTGATATTTAAAATATGTATATAAGCTTAAAATATGATGATATTACAGTACACATCGTCGATAATACATTTATCAACAGGGTCACACTTACTTGACTCCGGTATTTCAGAAGTTTTCCACGTTAGCAAGCAGGAAAATTTCACGAATGATAAACGATACTTTCCCTAGATAATGAGTCCGAATATACACACATATTATGTAGATATAAGATTTATTTTGCTAAACTTGCTTCGCCATGTTATTCTAGCAAAAGGACAAATATGGATGTAGTCTAATAATATTCCTTTGGACCTTCGTTAGTCATAAATCAGACACAATTACAACATAGGAATTATGAAGCAGACCGACTTTACAATTATTTATAGCTCTAAATTGCTATTTTTCATTAAAAGTACTGTCAAAGCAAATCCCCAATGTACATATAAATATTTTTTTTGTTTTTTATTTTGAAATTGGAAACCAATCAAATTTGCGCGAAGCAATAAAAATCATTACAGCATTGTTTTTGTGATAGTAACAGATTATTTTGCATTAAAAGATCACAATAGTAAAAATACTCTTTTATAAATTCATGAAAACAATTACATTATGCTTTTCCTCTTTTCAATATTTTAGACATTATATTTCTTGATCACCCCATTTTTCTAGGATGAATGAAATCTTCTACTACTTTCAGATTTTTTGTATGACAATAATTTAAACAATATACATTGAAACATCTCAGTTTTGCGAAGTGCTTATTTAAGTAATTAAGTGAGAATATTTGAAGGTGTAAAAATATATATTTTTTTAATTATTATTAATTGAAAATAAAAAAATAGTTAAGAATATCAATTGTATTCCAAAAGAATTGGGTTAGGGCACAACCTTGGGCTGTTTCTGTGAAGTACTTAGAAGTGACTGTCGCGTGTGTTTTGTGTCTGGTAAATACGTAATTAATATTTTTAATTATATTCTAATTTTAAATTAAAATTTTATATTTGCGATACCGTACCATAATTTCAAATATTCTCAGATATTTCAAGCCCGCTTTATAATATAATAAAGTAAAAGTTTATGGGAATCTATTAATAAAAATTAAATGACATATCTCTTTCTATCCGTGTCGAATATACATATTATAAATGTAGAGTACCTAATACGTATTTAAGAAATGGTGCATTTTTTTTTCACCCAAATCGTACCTTTATCAATATAAGAGTATTTGACAGAAGGTTCATTTTGACGGTGCTTGAAGAAGGTTTTCATCTTAAAAGCTTTTTATTGACACTGGAAGTATTCACTAGGATAATGTTTTTTGCACAATCACGAATGAAAAGATTTCACATTTATTCACTAAATGCTATTCATATACAGTTTTATTATGACGTGCGGTTTCTTTCAAGCGAAATATACTCTTTGTAAAGGTAAAAATATCCGTATTCGAAAGCAGTAAAGCTTATCCATATTGTGTGTTTGCAATGGACTGTAAATTTTATACGGAATATGGTCTAAATTTCTTTGTTGTTGATCTTAAATAATCATGTGAAAGTGTTTTATAAAAGTACACACATCCAATAATTTTTAAATTAATTTAATTGAATGTTCACAAGTAAAGATGTTACAAGATAATAAACATTTATTATTTGTTTGAATATACCAATTGTTATCGTTCATACACAAACATTACTCTTCGTTTTCGACAGCGTTTTTCAAAATAAGTCTGTCTGAAAAATGCTCGCATGGAAAACATTTTTGACGTTACACAGAAAGTGTTTCAGGCGAATGCCAGCTTTTGTCTGGATATTTTCAGGTAATATTGGCAAAATTTGATGATAATATTTAAAAAAAAATTATTCATTTGTTTTATGTAATATATAAGTTTGTTTTGACAAGATTGTTTGAAGAAAAACCCAATTCACAATATTATATATGTTGAATTGATACTATATTATATATTTAAATATCGATTATGATTGAACCCGATAGTCATAATTTTTTTTTTACTTACTTGTACTTACTATACTTGTAATGAAAAAATAAAAGCCTTCCAAGTTACATAATTAATTATTAACAATAATTAATTAATAAGTGTGAGATTAAGCCAAATATTAGAAATATGGGATTTTTACTCATTTTGACAAGGGGATCATCATTTTTTATATTTAAGATCACATTAAATTCCAATAAGCATATATCTAATAGATTTGCATTTAAAGATAATACATAATTCAGCAAATTATCAAAACAGACATATTATGTAGGGAATATGCGATGTCAAATATAAAACATAATTATCAAAAAAAGTATCTTTGATTTATTTATCTAATATATATATATATATATATATATATATATATATATATTTTTTTTTTTTTTTCACGTTGCCATAACAGGAGAATTATAATTTATTATAGTAAGTAACGTAAGTTATTCAACGTGTCATATAATAATCAACTGGTTTAATAATTTCTCACAACAAAATGATAATTTTAAATATATAAACCACATATAGGAGTGCAAAGTATATGAAAATCGAATGCGAATTCGTGGAAATATACTGGAAGCGAATGTTCCATCGGAGGCGCTTTAAAGTAAGCGCTTTTTTCAGCATCGCGTCTTTTGTGCGAAAGACACAAATTGATAGAAACACAAGCACCGCCAGCATTTTTGTTTATTTTCGTTTGCGAGAAGGGAAATTGTAAATGTAAATTGAGGAATTTTTCTAACGCCCACAACGGAAAAGGCTTCCTTGCCCGAGGCGTGCTTCGAGTTAAGGCTTTAGTTAAGGCTTTAACGCCAACCACCGGAACCAACTCCAATTCTGCACCACCTTCTTACCAACAATGCATATTTATACTTATTCATACTAATGTGCTGCATTCATTATCATTATTAGTCTTATTTATAGCCATTGTTATCATCATTTCAAACGCCCATTAAGCTAATTGCTGTATTCACCTCTTCACATCAATTAAGCTGTTTAAATGTGTACCCAAAGTTGCTCTATCAATGTGAAACCAGATAAAATTGTTGACGGTATTTGAATAAACAATTTTGAGATAATGCCGAATATGTGAAAAAAGTATATATTTGAATAATTGAGATTGAACAATGTGCTATAAACAATGTATTTACCTTACAATACAGGAAATCAGAGTAAAACTGTATCAAGACGATCGATCGGGGTTTTATTAATATTATTCCCGATCTCCCAGTCGTAATAATCAATCAAATCAATTTAATTTTTTGACTTGAGCGGGATTTGAACCCATGACCACAGTATTTGTAGCCACGCTTCTTATCCCCTGAGCAGTCACGTTGGTTATTATGTTATAATTTGATTTCCCAATATTTTGTTGTAATCATATAGTATTAAGTATTCGTTTAGATTTCTCAATTTTTTTATTTTATAAATATTAATTAAATCGCGATCGATCGTCTTGATCCAGGTTTACTCTGATATCCTGGATAGGTAAATACTGATTATTAAGTCAGTGACCTGTGTAACTAGTATTAGTTAAGATCACCAAAAGACACTGAATTAACACGTTGTTGTGTATAAAAAATATGAATTTGTAAAAAAAAACCTTCCCAAAAAAGCTCTTGGGCCGTATATAAACATAAACATATCACAATATTATTATATTATACACCCTAGTATTATATATTATTTGAGCGAGTATCAGCATAACACTAGAATAGAAGGAAAATGAGATATTATTATTTGTAATATTGTATAATGCTGTATTTTCAGTGTGAACCAATCTGACTACAAATTTTTTTGCTAATATTTTTTTTGGCTAATATTCTTTTAATATTGTTAGCATTTTATTGCTAATATTGTATTTTTCGTGTGACCAATCACTGTATTTTTTTAATCCCACATTGTTCATTTTTTTAATCCCATCTTAGTTGTTTGGATTGAAGATAAAAAATGCCAATATCACAATTAATTTAAGTAATGGAATTATACGAAAGAACCGCAATAGCAATTATTATATCGTTTATTTTTCATTTGTAGGGCAAATTTCAAAATATATATACACCGCTTAGTCTGCAAATTATATAACTCCACTTTTTATAATAGCGTTCTAAAAATGTATGTAATATTTATGGGATAATTAAACACTTCATAATATTGATTTGATTTAATGGAGTTATAAGTTTTATGGATTATTCTATCGACATTTATTCTACAAACACAATAAACAAAGAGTATCTAGTCGAAAAATATACAAATCATTAAGTTTTTCTTCCGTATAATTCAATATTAAATGTGGTATTACATTTTTCACCATCAATCCAAAAGATCTTAGATGGGATTAAAAATACAACCAATGTCTGTGATTGGTTATACTGCAACTATGATTTTACCAATTTGTGGTGTGAATAATCATGGCTATTAGTAATTTAATTTGACTTTTGTAAATAGGTAAAATAATTAATTCCAATAGATCAATGTGATATTATATTTTTCATCATAGAAAATATTGGGATTAAAAATATAACCAATGTCTCTGATTGTTCACACCACAACTATAAATTTACCAATTAATTATATGTACTATTTGAAATTTATTCATCACAAAGAGTAGAGCTGATTTTTTTCATATTAGTATCGTGTGTTGTAGTGTAGTGGGTATGTACGGTCCTTAAAGTGGCGCCTTCAAGTCCCGGGCGGTCCAATACACAAATTACAAGCCAACAGAAGCTCGTGACTCTATCACAATACCTGGGTGCACAATACTAGCACAAAATAATATTTATATTGATAAATATTCAATTGAATATATATAT
>JAGTTH010007019.1:0-45102 GCA_022606485.1 Agraylea sexmaculata | reverse complement strand
TGTATTATTGTTCTAGTCCTCAGGCATATCTTGACTGTGGCGAGGACAAATTAAATTACTACAACCTCAACTCTGCTTTTCAACGCGCTTCGTCCTACAAGATGCCATTCCTTGAATACCATACACACATTATTATATCAAATTGTTAATAATACTAGTTTCACTTGCATCAAACTCGATTTGCATCTTAACACAACTGATAATTTGCTTTTCAACCATCCCAAACTATTGCAGACCCAGTCGTATTAAATGCTAGGTATATCGGCAATACGACACAACCAATTAACAAGTTTGTCTATGAATAAATAATTAGATATATTATGATGGATCGAATCTCATATTGATAAGTAAGAGATATCTATTTTAAAGGATATTTATTTTTCTCAAATTCATCGTCCATAGATCGTAGAATTTGGTTCCGTATCGTAGAATTATTTTGGCGTAGATCTAATATTTTGTTGGCTCATTGTTTTATCATGATGTACCGAAGATATTTAGATAATTAATAAAATGAACATCTTACCTATAAATGATAATGAAAAATATTTATTTTGTATTTCATTTTTTTCGATACACATTTTTTAATGTAATCTTGGTAATCTCTTTTTATTTTTTAACCTTACCCAGTCAATGCCGTGGAAAGCGTAAATATAATAAATAAATAAAATACTAGTATTACAAATATTATATATCTTTTAAAAACATAAATTTTATATAAATTATTACATCTCTCTGTTGAAATAGAAAAATATGAAAATTTCATATTATTGACTAGAGACTTTGACTTTTATAATCTTCATTGACAAATTTAGAAATACGTTCAGTTATAAGCATTTTTTTTTTAAATAAAACATGTTATTTTTATACAAAAATATTTTTACAACTGTATATTATTTAAAAAAAATAAAGTATTAAAAATAATGCTTACTTCTGTCTTTTATGCAGGGATTTAAATTATTGTTTTAAGATTTTTTGTTGTACCTAGGCAGCTTTGTTTATATCTAGATAAATTTGTGTCAGATAAAAATAATGTTTTAGATGCTGATGTTTAATTAAATTATTTTTTTGGTTGTAGTAGTCCCTTCATTAAAACTCAAAGAAAGTCGTGCATTTAATAAAAGTTAAATTGAAAGACATAAAACATTCAAATGTCCGATTTGTAATTCGTAAAGACACGGCGTTAGTTATACACAGAAACATTGCAAAGTGGACGTTAAATACAAAGCTATAGCTTTAAATATATCCGTAGAGTTTTTCACCGCCAAAGTCATTTGCACCGCATTCGCTATCTGGCGACTCTGTTTACAAACTACAAGTACAACTCGACGGCCAACTTTGTTTGCCTTTCCTACTTGACAGCGTTAACTTGTCACCAAGAGAGGAACATTTTATTTATCTACATTTTATGCAATAAATATTTGCATGTAAAAATTATGCAAAGCAGACCGAGACTCCGGCTAATGTACGAAGAAATTGCGCGAAGTGTCGCGAAGCAGGAATGCTCGCACTTTCATAATATTATTTTTTTAAATAATAAAATGTGATAAGATTTCACCGTGAGTCAAATAAAAACCAGTGTTAACCCCCTATGGCTACACATCCTGTGGTCATGGGTTCAAATCCCGCGCAACTAAAAAAAAACTAACTAAAAGATCCGGAATAATATTGATAAAATTCCAATAGATCGTAATGATCCAGGTTTACTCTGATTTTTTGGATTGTGAGGTAGAGGTGATTATCAAGTCTGACAGAGCCGCTCTTTCGATGACTTTTGTAACTTGTAAATCATTTTAATATGAGTACACTTCATCAATTTGTATTGTATATTATATGCATACTGTGTTTATTAAAAGATGTCATCACACAATTTTATTTATTTTATATATATTTTTATTTTATTTCAGAGTCTTAAATATATAAACAATATTTGCTTAATAGAAATTCTTAAAGATATAAAGTGATTTTTAGATAAAAAACTAAATAATGATTTAGTCTACATTCAACAAAATGTATATTTAATTTAACTTGTAGAGGATTTTAGTTCAAATTTCACAATTAAACCTTATTATCTACTTCATTTTTATTATTATTATTACATAATTAATTAAAACCCTAGACCTTTTATAAAAATTATTCACAATACGTATTATGTAAAAATATTGTAGAAAATTTAGAATTTTCAATCAACTCCTACCCCGAACGGGTGAACGAAAATAAAATCCCAGACTTTGTAAAATTACAATATGAAATATTCTCTTCGGTGAAAAAAAAACACACGGGCCATTGCGCATAAGGCTTTTTGTAAGCTGATAAATTGGAGAGAAAAATTATGCAGATAAGTCGTGGCGTTGGAAAACACGTCTGTCGGTTCTTCTCCTTGAATTCGTCTAGGCGAGATTTTCTCATGAATTTATTAACATTCAAATTTTTACATCCGAGGCTAAATGGAATATATTAGAGGCGGACATGAAAGATAGTTTCAAATTAGCGAAAACCCGCACTGAAACACGACGAAAAAATCACTAGCAATGGGGTTGATCAAGGAAAATTTACACCATAGATTTAAATATAGGTAACCCACATACATACATAAACAACCCTTTATTTTTTTTAATAAGAATGAACCCAACCAGTACTAATACATAAATCACATATACTGTGGATGATGTTAAGGTTTTTTAGTCGTAATAATTGATTTCACTATTCATTCATAATTGATTATAATTGTGGCGATCTTTTAATACATGGTGTTGAATATTAAGGGTGTTTACGACGAAGCTAGAAAACAGGTTGTTTACTAGGTGGCTCGTCAAGTGTTTTTATGGTGTTTTTACCCATTGTTCGGTATTAAAAATCTGTCGATGCAAAAAACTGGTGGTCGGATCATTAGTTACGATTTCAACGCTCCACCTCAGTTATAAACGCTCCAAAGCATTTTCATCTAAAAATAACAACCACAACACATTGCAAAGATGTATTTTATTATAAATAATAATATTTCACTTTTAGTATAATAAAAAAAATTGATTTGGATATTTATTTAATTTAATTGGTAGTATATTAAATATTATATAAGTGTATAATTGCCCCATACATAATGTATGTAGTCGGTGGACGCGCATTTTCAAAATTCATCGCAAGATGATTAAATATTGTTTTTTTTTTATTTTAACTAAAATATGTCGATATTGTAGACAGACAGTTATTTATTAAATTATCATAATTTTAAGTACTTTTACATCACTTTTTGCATTCTTGAGTAAGCGCATTTCAATTTTACAGTCAAGCTACTTTTTTAAACATTTGTTAAAATAATATACATTTATTATATACATCCATACCAAATAAAGTTTTTTGTATTTATTTTGCTAATCAGCCAATGTGATATTTTTATTTGGCCGAATAACAACCTGTTTCTTAATAAACTAAACTAAGCCCAGCCAAGTTTAATGGAACACTGCACAGGTTGAATAATTAAGATTTTTATGAAATATTGGATAATAAAAATAAACAATTTAACTATCAAATGATAAAGTAATACAATTTGTACCTTGTTTGTAGTACTGATGACAAGAAGTTTTTTTACCCACTTCGACTAGGCTTAATAATAACTTTATCATACTATATTCAAAGCATAGTTGATTTTTCGTTGAATGTTACTTCAAAAATTAGATAAAGTAACAAATAATATTGCTGTATAAAATGTTATGTATGATTCGTCATATCGTAATAATAAACGTTGAATTCATATATCAACAATATAAGAGTTTTTTTTATAAAGTAAGAGATATTTTAGTACTATTACTCAAACTACTTACTAAAATACTTAAGTAAACTTTTCATTTATTCTGGTTTTTAAAAGTAGAGTTGCTCGATTTAGAACTTTACTCGCTTATTTGCTCTTCCTGTGTAAAAATGCCTTAAGTTCTTTCATAATGCATTCAATTATTTTTCATTCATTACCAAACAAGATAATATTTTAATTAATTTCACCCACAGTAGTAGTGGGTAAATAATCTTAGACTGTGTGTATTCTTATAACAATGATGATAATTATTTTTTTATAAAAAAAATACCCCAAACGTAATCCTTTGTTTGGTCTGGTTGAAGGGGTTGGTACCTCGTTTAATTTAAAAATTAGCACAGCTCTTTATTATTTGGGCTGAAAACTTGATAAGGAGGGCTGCGTTATCGCCCATCGTTGCGACGGGAACAATATGCAAGTTCATCGGGAACTTTTTCGATGAATCAAAAGGACGCGAAAAAAGGCTGGTAAGACGTTAAATTAATGCGACGGACTCCAGCAATTATCCCGTCCGAGTCCGATAACACTTTTGCCAACTTTGAGACTACGAAGAGGAATTTAATTTTCACCTCCTCCATGCACGAAGACGACAAACTCGCATATCAAATTGAAATTACTCGAGGAAAAATATATACGGAAATAGGACCCCTGCCTTCCCCTACACGAAAAGCGGGGGTGGTGGTTAAAGAATTTCTTGAATCTTATTAAATTACTGCCATTGTTATGTTTATATAAATGACAGATTCATGTGAGAACAAGGTAAGGTTACCATTTATTAAATTTGATTTTGTTTTGAAATTAAATCATAATTCAATTTGTACACACAATATGATCTAATAATCACCTTAAAATGTAAATATGAGGCATAAAATATTTTTAGCATATTTTATCGACTCGGTTGATAAGAATTATTATAGGGAAAAAATACAAGCGTAACGTTCATTAGCAACGCCTTTTGGGAATTAATGGGCGTTTTAACATATCAAAATTTGAATATAAAAAAGAAGATTGTGAATTAGTGATCACATAAATTATAACAGTAGGTAAATTTTATCCACGTAAAAATACGATTATGATAATGACTATGATAACATATGTATTGATTATATATATTTTCTTTTAAATATATATATTTTCTTCCGTAGTTAAATGTTCAGGGTGGACTTAAACCAGCTGAGAATATTAAATATTTGAGTATTGCAAAAATAAGTGAAAAAAATATTATGTAATATAAAAAATAGTTCTTTTGAAATAGAGTTTTTGCCACCATCTTGGAAACAGCTGTTCCTGTGAAGTACTCAGTGTGACTGTCGCGTATATATTGTGTCTTTAAAATACTTTTTTTTAATTATATTCGCGATACCATACCACCGAAAATATCCTCATTTAATTCAATTCCAACCAACCAAACAATTTATTATTAATGTTGTCTTTTATAATAATATTATATGTAATACAACATTATAAAATTATGAAAAAAATAATAAATAAATTATACGATAAAACGCTTTATGTTAAAAAGATTATCAATAACCAAATAGTATATATATTAACACACAAAATAAAAATTCCTTTAATATGTTTCTTATATAAGGTATATTTAAGGTGGGTTTTTATATTATTTCTATACTTATATAGATTTATATATTATGTATACCTAAGTCTAATTCATAAGATGTTTTGTATTATTCAAACTATTTAAAATTGAAATTCAACAAAGAAATTGTTATACATATTATGTATATTTAATTCATAATCCCATTTGTTATAGAAGTGATAAAATTTCAATTATATTTTTTATTTAAATATCAGACGATTATCTTTGGGCCATATAAAAATTTATTACTTATGTCTCAATTAAAGTTGATTATAATGAATTTTCTACAATATTGTTATAATGAAGTTATTTATATGACATGTTCCATTAGACCTGCAACATAAATACAAATTTACATACATACATGGGGTAGCTATTTTAGTATTATGTTATTAGCCGCCACCCTCTTTGAATTATGATCTGACTAATTCTCCCCGACCTCTTATTATTTATATTTGATTTTTTTATTGTAAATATGTTAGCAAGTTAGTGAAGCACGTATTGGGCGGGTGAAGACCCTTGTAATCAGATCAAGGAACGTCTGCTGTTCTCCACAAACAGACACCACAAATAATAATGTACTACAAGTCCTCCTTTACCACTATGCTTATAGTTATAGTGTCCCTTTTATACCACGTGTACACTTAAAGCCTTACAATAAACATTACTTATTACTTATTACATCCCTTCAAACGTGACATTTCTTCCCCGGTATCTTCGAACACGGCCGATACTTCCTTATCACATATCGCTAAAATAATTGAACAATGATTATTTGATACTCAATATTATATAAATTTATCTATTTGGGAAATCCCATCTAGATTCTTGAGGTAGATAAATGTCATGGTTTTTTTATCAGACCTAGTCCAAGTAGGTACGGTGAAGTGCTTTGATGTGTTGCTTATTGTACTATTTTATTTCAACTCGCTGATATTCACACAAAAAAATTATATATCTCCATTAATCAATTATTATATTCATGTGACAAGCTAGTTATAAAATTGAATACAAGTTTTAATATGGTAATTTTATTATATTATAAGATTATTCTAATAATATCATACATTTAGATTATTTAATACATTTTACCACATAATAAAACAATATAATAAAAATACAAATCAACAACGTGGTGCTTGCTCTACAATTGTGAGCAATTGAAAACTTGTTTTTTCACCCTTTCAGCCGAGGTTTGATTAATACACATTAAATGATATACAACTATCATACATCAATAATTATTACTTTTTTGGACCAAGCTTACTTATAAAAATTATATAATATATACATTTATTATTATTCTTGCCTAAATTTTATAATAATTTAGATACTCATGTAATTTATTAATTTCAGTGTTTAATGGGGATGAATTTTAGTTATTTATGTAGCTCAAAAAACCCCAATAAAAATATTTAATTTCAACACTGAATTCCATCGAGTATTTTTTTAAACTAATAATCACTGTTTATTACCCCAAACGACTGTGAATGGTGATATGAAGTTTGTAATTTAAGAGTGGTCAAGAAACTTTAAATAAAAAAATGTTAGGCGATAAATAAATTGGTTATAAAATATTAATGTGAATGAGATATGATATGACAGATAAAAAATATTATTTAATTTAAACCGTAAACGTAGGTATATTATTCGAACAAAACAAGAAATCTGATGGGTGAGTGATTGATCGATGGGAATTATCATTAATTTTGATATACCAGTTGCTCACGTTATGACAACGATTTTTATTAATTGAAATATCAGTATCTTCCGTAGCTTTGCCAAAGATACATATGTGTGTATGGATAATCTCAGGTAAATAATATATAATTTATTATTCATATATGTGATGTATTTATTTGAAGAGCGTCATACCAAATTGGATATTGATAATCGAAGAAGTTTATTTTGCCAGTTACTCGTACATCGGAAAGTCAATTAAGGCCACGTGGAACTCACAAAGCGAACCGCTAATACATTATAGTTGAGGTCAAAATGCAAAAGGAGGTTCACTATTAGACCATGTTACACTATTAGTCTGTGGTATATTGTAGCAAATTTCCAATATTGGTCGATATAATGAAATTTTCTCTTTCATAATACCGACTAGATGGTTGTGAAGTCCCCGTTCAATAAACGAGTGTCCCTAAACAATTTTAACCAAAGCTTTATATATGTATATACTACTTATTTTATACACCGATAGTTTCAAATGAACATATGAAATTATAATGATGAAATACATTGATATTTTCATTATCAATGATCGATCTGCCTATCATATTTTAAAATGAATAAAAATAATATAAATCAACCATCTATTCACTATAAATAAATTTTATACATATGTAACTTATAATTGCGGATCGGTAAGAATATTTTTTTTGATGAAAAAGGATATTTTTTAAATTTATTTATTAAATAATTTCACAGTTGGGGTCACCTGTTAGTTTTAATCATATTTCCTTTGGCTTATAATACTAAGCCGTTGTCATTCCGTATTTATCCGAATTAAAAAAACCGTACCTTACATGACAAACAAATTGAGATATTATTTATAATACGTTTTATTTAATTATGGTATTCCACCTCATTCATCGAGTCTACTAAAATATTATTGGATACGTGATTTTTTACGATTGATTAATTTGTAATGTATTAAATGTCAACAAACTCTACAATTATAATTAATGAAAAAGTTTATTCATGAATTGTTTTATTTTTAAATTAAAATACATTATTTTACATACATTTAAAGATTACATAAACGTTTTACATACATTAAAAATACATTTAAACTATTTGAGTTGTTTAGTATCAAAGACGACTCTGTATCTCTAAAATGATTTTTTAATGTATGTACATTATTTTTTTAATGTATGTACATGATTTTTTTAATGTATGTAACATTAAAATACAAATCTAAAGAAATAAAGACGACTCTTTATCACTATAATGATTTTTTACTTCAGTCGATTTTTATAATAAGGTTAATATTCATCTCGTTTTTTAAATAGGTTTAAGCCGGTTTTTTACGATATTAATACGATACTAGGTAGGAAACTTTCTGAATAATATAAATTATCAATAAAAACTACTTCGAAAAATGGTCTTAAGCCTTCATTGATAATGGCCTACTCATTTAGATTATCGATAAATATTTTAATAATTAACATGTTAGTCTTTTATTGTTTAATGGAAATACCTTAGATTGGTCGTAAGTTAAGTACAACCTGTACAAGTGTATAAAATATCATCAAAGTATTCATAATAATCTTATGTATTGAAAATTAAATAATGTAGAAATACATAAGTTTGAAATTTTATTTATTGGTGAATTGGAGAAGTGATGAGTGAGCAAAGTAATGGTCGGTATATAAGAATTATTATGATTTCATATATCATCCTTTTGGGATATGAGAGGAGGTTCTTTTTTACTTTAAAAGACGTCCGAGTGCATTTTCAATGACTATGGTAAATATCTCTATAAGGAAAATACGTCTGTTTGTGAGAGAAATCTCTTCGTATGCCCAAAATATTGATGCGTACTTCTTTTTACAAAAAAAAATACTGCATATTAATCAAACCTGAGCCAATAAGTTTTCTATTCTATGTAAGAATTCATTATATTTATTTATCATATGGTAAAATGTATTAAATAATCAAAATGATTGATTTTACTAGAACAATCTTATAAAATAAAAGTAATTGATCGTGTTGAATACTTGATGGAATTCCATTATTATTTAAAGAAATAAGTTTGTAATTTCCACTATATTTTTATTAAAGCAGTCTCTGAAGATGACTACATGTTGGTAGTCGAAAGCCCCTAGACTGTAATAAAAATATAGTGGAAATTACAAACTTATTTCTTTAAATAAAATTACTTTTATTGAAATTTGCAACTTGATTAATTTTTTATATTGATAAGTGTAGATGTATATCATATAATGTTTTGTGTAAATATCAGAGGCTTCAAATAAAATAATACCTACAATAATCAAATTATAAAAGAAATCGCTTCAGAACTCGAATACGTCAAAGTACTTCATTACACCCACTTGGACTAGGTCTGATCGTAATTGTATACCTAAGTGAAATTAAATAATCATACAAATTAATAAATTTTTGGACAAAAATATTTTTATCAATGTAACTAGCGCAGATTTTTAAATAACTAATACATGCATTTATTTGGTGTGATTCTAGAATTTATCAAAAATACCGACAAATATGTTTTAGTTTTATTAAATAATATATGAAAAATAAACATATTCACAAACATATTATATGTATATTATTCAAAGTGAAAATAGGTCATATATTCAATTGGCATTTATATAGTTATGACTATCGAGTAGATTTTTTATATTTGAGTCGAGGATAGTATTTTAAATATTTAGCTCGTATTTTATGAAAATATTTTCTTTCAGAGTCACTTTGAAACATTCAATTTTAATTGTCTACGAAGATAATTGTTAAAATAAAATAAATAGTTGTAAGTAAGATTAGCCGTGAGAAAGCAGAAGGTGTTCTATTGATTCAAGTCAGGTTTAAGTATGCAAAGGGAAATGGTCTCAAGGGTTGGCCGCACAACTCCTACAAACACTTGATTAAACGAGGCCACACCTTTAAGGCACGTACAGTACTATTTAAATTAATATGAAAATCGTAGAATATCTTTTCGGATCACGTAGACAGGGCGCAGTTGTTATGGTGGAACAACCTCATTTCATCTACAAGCACCACTGCTTATAACGCCATATTATCAACTACGAATATCACTATTTTTTAAATGAATTCAATCGATAATTCGAAAATTGGGGGTCCCACATATTATACGGGGTATCCCTAATATTTAGGCAAGATTTAATTTTAATAAAATATACAATATATTTGCCAATACATCATATTATTCAATAGTTAAGGTCGAATATCAAAATACGAATGTATATTATATGAGGTCAATATTGTCTACGATTTACTGGCAAATACGTTTTTTTTAAAGAACTTTCCCATGTACATTTTGCAAAAATATTATTTTATATTCAAATATGTATAATAAGCGCCTTAGTTTTAATAATATTAAACTACGGGAAAAACTTCATACATCAAAATTTAACAACGGGCCGTATTCAATATAATAGTGTGTTAGTGAGTCGTGATAGATGGTGTGTGTACGGATAGACTAGAGCTTAGTAGAATTGGTGTACACGCATACGCACCACACGTACACAATCTCATCACACTATTACATTGAATAAGGCCCGGCCCATCTTTACAAAGCCATGATGAACATACTCGCAAAAATGTACTCTGTAATAATCCTGTATTTTTACTTGAAAAATGTAGGTATAGGTTTATCCTAAAAAAATGCGCCTATTTTTACTTGAAAAATGTACTAGGTATAGGTTTATCGCCATTGTGCCTTCCAGAATGAATATGACCCAGCACAACTGGGTACTGTCCTTTTGTTGACCGTAAATATAATATATGTATAAAATATTAGCAATATCAAAGACAGTTCAAGCGTCTAATTATTAAAATAGCCATTATTTAAATATTTATATAAATCAGGAAATCACGGTGACGAATTTCCGTTAGAAGCCTGAATCACCCCATCCAATAAACGATATCGAAGCAAAACCCGCAAACCTTATATTTATGGTGATTTAAGTCCCTACTGTATGCCAACAGGTTTAAAGCGCTATGTGTTATTTATTTATTATTTAAATTTAGTTGTATTTGTGGCGCGTTGTTGTTGGTGTATGAAGTGATTCCAAATAGCTTATGATCGTGGAGGGGTCCAAGATCAGATCCGGGTGAGTGTGAAAAATGAAACAGCCATAAAGTGTGGGCGCTTATTGGGTGGAGAAGTTACACCGCGGAAAATTGGCAGCCAGTTTAGGCAAATCGCTTTTCGAGCCTTTGCAGATTAGCGCGTCCTGCGTTATAAAGACCGTCCACATTTGCACGCACAAGCCAGACTATTTACGTCATCATTAATAAAAAATACTATTAAATTAATTTGATTTTAATCGACCACTTCCACTCCATGTTTTAGCTCAAGGGCCGTGGCGAGATAAGATGTCACTACATATTCTGTGGGCATCGGTTTAAATCCCGCTCAAGTCAAAAAATTATTAAAATCCCGATACATATCTTTTATTATTATTTTTAAGAGACTTTTTTGAGAGGGTTTTTTATACACAAAAACGTGTTAATTGTCTGTCAGTGATATAAACTATAATAAACTAGTTCTGCCCGACTTAATAATCGCTTCAGTATTGACCTTACAATCCAGGAAATCAGAGTAAACCTGGATCAAGACGATCGATCGGGATTTTATTCATATTATTCCCGATCATCGTGTTAAAAAACCGATCAAAGCAATTTTATAAAAATTGACTCGAGTGGGATTTGCACACGCTGTCACGTCTTGATCCAGGTTTACTCTGATTTCTTTGATTGTAAGGTAAATGCTGAGACAATTCATTCTTGCAGATCCGATATTTCGGGGACTTGTGTAACTAGTAATAGTTAAAATTACCGACAAGAAATTAATTTACACGTTATGTCTTAAAACAGATATTTGTAAAAACCTTCTCGAAAATCTCCACGGGGCGAATATGTAGTAAAAAATAAAAATACATACGATATAAATTTGAAAATGAGTCTTCCCCAAATCTAAGTATGTTTATTGCCGAAAACTATGCTTATTTATTAAGTAATCTTCTGTAGTTATGTGTGGTCGGAAAATGTGTATTGTTTGTAAAGTAGTCATTACACTTGGCCATAAAATATGCAAAATAAATATTCAGGGTTTAAAATATTTACATTTTCGTCGTATCTATAATTTATTTCAATTAAGAAATGAAAGCACTTTATATATTTTTACTATATTTAATCGTGCTTAAACTTCAAAAATAAAATCAGGGTTAAATATAGCTTCGTGGGCATTTTCTTAATACGATATTGAAGCATATCATCTAAAACTAGGGAATCGCTTGATTATTTTGTATTTTTTTTCATAGTTTTAGGCCTTATTATCGATGGACATGGTAAGATCTATAACCGTATGAGTTTTAATACTGAATGGGATTTGTCACGCCAATATCGTATCGCGAACTTTAGGCCACAGCATTTCTTTTCAACCATAGTCAATTTAAAAAATAATAATAAATAGACGAACATTTCAGAGTGAGTGTCAACGTGGATAATTTATTCTGAAAATAGTTGGTTTTTGTATTCTTCTATCAAAAATATGTGAACTTCTATTTTGAAATGGTCTCTTTAATAACCTAAAATTTTGCAATATTTTATTGTATATATTTATAAATATCTCAATAACCTACATAACATTAATTTAAATTGCAGTCCATTGAATACATTTGCATGTGGAATATACAAACGTTTCGTTTTAATAAGTCCTTTACTAAATATACCCACAAAACTGATTGAATATTCGTAATTCTATATGGAAATTAATGTATAAACAAAACTCTAATGGACACTGATATTTATATAATCACAATATATTATGTCGTGTCATAAGGCATACAACTCTTAAATGTTTGCATTTCGTTACGTTTTAATCTCTTCCTTTTCCCTTGTCTTTGTCGTATTTGTATAACGTTTTATAATTATACCATAATATGTTTGGGTTTATCATAACAAAGGTCTAAACGTGACGATTAATTTTGTGATCAAAATTATAAATTTAATGGCGGCTTATTGTTGTGTACGGTGGGCGTCTCTAAGTGGATTTGTTCTAAATTTCATGAAAAGGATTGCAGTAAATTAAGAAATTTAGTTACACATAGTGTTATTTCCAACCAAACAACCCAAGGAATATTATTATTGGACATAAGCAATGCAGTGTAAAGTGTGCATTGAGTTAGTGAAACACACTGGTCAATGTTCGCTCTACTGAACTAAAGTCATGTAGACTATATTAGTGAACACAGTTGTACTATGACAAACATCCTTCATTACAAGTATCAGAGGTTTACTCAGGTACTCATAATAGATCTAAAGATACTATTACCTTTAATATTAGGAAAATTCGTAACAGTGTATTTTAATAGGAATACACGATGCTGCAGATAAACGGCCGATATTTGGATAGATCTAAAAATGAGGAAAAGACAAATTGAAGACTAATTTAAAATATAAAATATTCTTAAAAAATATCTACTGATTTTATGAAATAACATCATTCTCTGATAGTTTATAGTTTTTTAAGTTTTACATTGCTACAAGTTGTATACAGAATCATATTTATAATATCTGAAGAGCTCAGAATAAAATGTGCCCAAAACCAATTTTCTTATCATGATTTTTCAACATCCAAAACGGAGGAAAATTAGATAAATTTACAATATTTTCAATTTAACAGACTCCGTCATAGTCAATAGTTAAAAAAATATTATAACTGGATTTGAGATCTTTCGACTCTGAACCGCTCAAATACGAATAATATTATACGAAATGGTTATTATACGAAATATGGTTATAAAAAAAGAAGAAAAAATAAGGTTATTTTAATTAAAATCAAGCCTCTTAAAACCTACTTAGACTTCTTTTCTCAGTATTGTTACTCATTTTAACTTTTCATATTGATGTTTTTTTCTCTATTAAATATTATTTTTATATGCCTACAATTATACAATTTAAAAGAATTATAAGGATAAAAACAAAAGAAACCGCCAATATTGCCTCTGTACGAATATATTCAAATCTTAGTGAAAAATAATACTTGCACACAGTTTGGACTTGGAATAATTTTGATTTTAAGCATCACCATTAGGATTATTATTGAGAACACTAACCCAACTATAGTAATAAAACAATAGTCGTGAAGGAATTACACATTCATGGTGGTGATAATATTTGTAGTCAGTATTGCAGGTACGACATTGTAGGTGAATTTGTCGAGAATAATCAAGGATAGTAATAATACGGCAATTAGCAGAGTGTATATGGCATACAGGTGGACAAGAATTAGTATAGGCCAGAGTGCAGTGAATACCTGATAATTAATAACCACCATATCGAGCACACGTGTATTCAATGTGAGCAAACACGTGTACAAACCTTACACCATATACTACAATAACCACACGGTCATGTCCCCTTCATTATGTATTAAATAATAACCATCAATAAGCCGCCTTGTGGCCCAGTGGTTAGTGTAACGGATTCGTGAGTGAAGACTCCCGGGTTCGATTCACGGCACCGGAGTCACTTGGTAGATCTAGCTTAGCAAACTAGATCTTAAGTACTCATTGCTGTGTGGTGGCCTGGGAAACCATCTCTACTATATTATACGTAAAGGCCAAGGTGGCCTGGCCAACCCCTTATAAAGGGACTCCGTCAATAGGGAAGGCGTCACGATATTTTATTTTATATCAATATATCTTTACCAAAGGATACATTCACTATCATACGGTTTAATTAATTCGTATTAATCTTACAGTATTCATAGCTAATATGCAATATTTCAGCAAGTCAATTACACTTGGCGTACATTAATAATTATCTGACACAATCCCATATCGAAACTAGTTATATCAATCAGAATATTACAGTTATATCAAATAGATCTATCAAACAGAATATACGATAGTGGGAAGCTAACTTTCTAATCATCAAATTACATCTTAGGTAGATTTGAAAGGTATATAACCAAGACTTTAGAAACAGTTTTATTTGTCTCAATGCGATAATCATTTATTTAAAAAAAATAGGTCGACTATTGTACTTCCTTATTAAAATAAGAGAATAAGTCTTAGTCTATAAACTAAATATTGTAACATCTAATTATAATGTATCAAAACATTGTGTATATTAAATAAAGAAATTGTGCAGTAAAAAAAACAATTATAAAAAGTATACACATTGGACGTTAAGTAATTGAATGCGTGCGAATCATTCAAAAAACAAAATAGGTTGACTATTATTTTTTATCAAATGATTTAATCGCATCGCAAAATATGTAAAATATAGCATTTTTTAGTATAAATTTATTTAAAATTAATGTATGTGACTAATTTTTCAGATAATTGCTTCGATTTCCTGGTTCATAAAAAATTATATTTGGATTTATTGAAGTCAAATAGAATCACTAAATTAAAGATATGTAAATGTTTATTATTTAAAAGTTTAATGCACTCCTTAGTATACCAATTAATTAATTATTCAGGTATGTATGAATTTTTGTCTAGAAAAATTCACTGACTTGACAAAAATCTACATGTATATTCTATGGGGTATTGGACTTTTTGAAAGCCCTTTAAATAAAAATGGAATTTAATAAAAAAAATATGTTAATTTTGAAAAATTTATGTAATCAAATATAAAAAGGCTTTAAGTTTCAAATAAAGGGTTTGTGTGGTAAAAATTTCATAATTTGCGATTTATTAATATTTTCATTTAATCAAATGCTGTATTTTAATAAGCAGATATTTGGCTTTATTAAAATATAATATTTTAATGAAAATATTGAATATAATATGCAATTGTGTCGCATTGAAATTGTGCACGCTCCCATCGCATGCATATCAATTCAATTACCGCTTATTTTTCCCCCGAGACGCGCCGCCATCGTAATAAATGAAATTTATAGTAAGTTAATTTTTATTTTAGCCACCATAAATACGGTGTTATTTTCGTTTTGGAAAGTGTAATGGTGTTATCTCAATAGATCGCACAGTGTGCCTAAACGGCGACATCCCCTTTTATACATTTGCATATGCTCTGCATAATTTTTCCCGTATCAATTTTTACCCTCAAAAACCACCATGCAACAAAAATTTGCATTTTTGGATATTTAAAAAAAAATTCCACCAAAAAAATAATATGGCAAATGTTACTCATAATTATATATTTAACATCGAATTAAAAAAATATATATTAATAGGGTTTTTATTTACATCAATATAACAAAAAATGGATAATCGTTATAATAAATACAAAATTTCAAAAAATTATATTATTTCATTAATTTATATATAATCCTTTTAAAAAACCAATAAAAAGTCCCGCTACCATTTAGTTTATGTGACGCTTAAATCAGTTACGTCACTATTTCTGGTCATTTTTGTGGCGTACATTTATCGACTATAAAATTGGGGCGAAACTGATCTAAACGTCACATAACCAAGATGACCCGTAATCAAAATGGTAGCGAGATTTTTGTCCCGCCTGTAATAATACAATAAAAATTTAATTTTAATAATAAAAATAATGATCTGTATTATTTTAAATAGTATAGGATTTATTAAAATGCAGTGGATTTGTCAACAATAAATTTTAAGAGGTTAAAAGAATCATATGATTTGGATACATTTGATAAATAATAATTAAATAATAATAATTATAAATAAATGTTATATAATATCATAGAGGCTGAATGAAAATCCTCGATGTTATTGAAGTCGCATTGGTATATCAGAACTAAGTAGTGTCGCTTGTTTAAAATCATTCACTTCGAATTAGTGAACGAATTGGTATTCAGATTTAGTGGGACTAAGTTTCCATCGTGTCTATTTGACCAGAGGGCCTAGACAACTTCTAAGATGGACTGCCTGTTGGATGGAAGTTTGTCATTTTGTGATATAATTCGTGGGCAGCAGCTAGACACTGAAACTCCATAATAATATCAAGTGGTCATCGCAAACCCTTCATGGATAATAAATATTATATATACAGGGTGCCTTAGGCACTTTCTTACTTTCAACACATTAAGATGGCTGTATGCATAAATAAATATTATATCATAAAATATTTGTCGTATAATTTTTTATATATTGATACATGGTGCATGAGATTTTTTTATTTGATTTTTACTAAAATATATTTAAATGGTTAAGTAATTATTAATTGAAATTTTTACAGCCCGTTTATAATTCAAATTGATTTACTTTGCGTATAATTTGTATACTTTTTATAATGTATAAATTCAAATTAACAAGCCCAGGCGTATATTTAATATTTTTATAAAAAAATTGATATATTAATAGTTCAAAAACAATAATATTAGTTTAAATAATTAATATTGTAAAATGCCAGTATTTAAAAGGGGGATCGAGCATTTAAACTACTGACCATCCAGCACTATTAAAGATAATAGATGTTTTATATTACAAATAAATATTTTGAATAATATTTCGGATAATCGAGTACTCCGAAATTTAATTTACTTTTCCATCACGTTAATGTAATGTTTTGATATACAATAAATATATTTTTATTTAAAATATTAATAGGGTTATCAATTATTTTATATATTTAATGGAATCTGAATCATATGCACATTTAATTAAATGCTACATTGAATTAAGTAGCTCTTGATTAGAAATGAGGAAAACAGCTACAAAACATGTACATCGAACTCCTTTTTGGTCTAAGGTTTTTTTGTAATAAATGTCACAAAACAAATACGACAAAATTAAGAATATTTTTGTATGTATATATAAATATTTATGTATATTGTGTTGTGGTAGTCAGAATGGGTGTTGAGAGATGACTCTCGAATATTGTGAAGTGTTCATTAAAACAGTCCACCTGATTTACTCCACGTACAAAACACAATCCCATTACTATTCCCATGCAATCCTGCATACGATACGATTTTAAAAAATAAAATATTTTCAAAAATATGCCATCCGTAGAATCCGTGACGAAACTTCCGTGCGGTTAAATTATTTAATATCCATTAGTAACTGAATTTTGAAATATATATATCATATTATTCAAGCTAAGCAGATGCTTATATTCTCAATTATTCATACATTCGTTTCGGTTTACGTGAAAAATTATAAACATTTTCTATAAAAAAATAAATTCTATTGATTGGACGAATTATTTATTGTCTAAAAAGCCTTTCGAAAATTCCTTCGCTTTTAAATATCAGACATATATACAAAATTAAAAATAATAGAGTTTATATAGCAAAGACTTTTCGAAAGGCCTTAGACAATAAGGAATTAGTCAAATCAGTGGAATTTCTTTTTTTTAATGAAATTCCATCAAGCAAACGTTGTTAATATTGATTGAAATACATATGATCATTTATTTTGTCATGCCACCCCTTTTATATCGTTAATTTCCATATTTTAATTGAAATTATTAATAAAATACTATTATTGTAAGCATTTCTGGCCTCCAATTGCCTAATATTTTTTTTGTATTATGCAAATAACTACTTAATGCTTAATAACTTTGAGAATCGTTCATTATACGCCATTTTATTTATAGATTTTTTAAATTAATAATTGCATATGTGCATAATTAAACTCTTCAATAATGAATACATATAAAACAGTCAGAAAATTTTCATAGTTTTAAACCTAGGCATACTTTAATAATATTAACGTTAGATTAGGAAAGATAATACAAGCCAATTATTATACAATGTTATCAAATGTATGAGTAAATAACAGCCATTAGTAATGGTTGGCTTTGTATTCCTGACTCAGCTAATTAACTATTGAATAATTCTCACATTGTTATTGATAGATTGTTCTCGGAGAAGCAGTGGTTGGAGATGTGGGGCATTAATTCTTAGAAGCGTTCACCTATTGAAATATCAGTTCTCACCGCTAATAAGACCAGGTACAGGTCGCCTGGCAATTATACTCCAGATCCTCTTTGTCCTTCGGGATGCATTCGAGTCTAGAGCAGGTGTGCAGTTAATAAGCAGGCTACGTTTTGTCTAGACCTCCTCTGTTCTTTTGGTCACAATTGGGAAGGATTGTTCACTGAGACGAATTCTGAGGCCTTTGTTGGTACTTCCAGACTCTTCGAGAAACGGTATAAATACTACTCTACTTAAATAAATTAATGAGGTATAAAAAATCTATTTTATTTATACACAATTGGGAGAATTACTTTTGCAGTCGTAATATCAACGGAAGATTAACGTAAAATAATATTTAAAAAATAACGTAAAATTATATTTCGAAATCGATATACATTTGGTGTAAATATAATATTGTCGTAGCATCTTGGCGTAGCTCGTAGGCGCGTCAACATTAACTATGTATATAATACGATATGTGCTTATAACTGGACATATATAATGCAAATTATTAATTATAAAAAAATCCGATACGTGTAATAAAACATAATTTTAAAAAATCACTTACATTGTGTTCAGCTCAGAATCAGTAAATAAATACAAGGTTTGTATGGAGTGGAAGCTTTCTTGATTGAATAGAAACACTATTTTAATTATTTGAAAGCCTTTGCACTGCACTTGCAACACTGCACTTATTATTTAAACAGATTTCACTAAACACACAACAACTTATCTCACAATTCACTATTGAATACACTTCTTAATTATTTATCCCAGACTCTTCACTCTTGTTGTTGACAGTTGAAGCCATCTGCATTCATTTGTTTTGAAATATTCAAAATATTTTAGAGTGTTTTTTTTTATTTAAAATATAAATTTACTTAAATAAATGTTTGAAAAGTATATTTTACATAGAGTATTCTGTATAAGTTGACCTTTATTTGTACGATGATTGGAGGATTTTTTTCAGCCAACACGCACCTTACGTTTTGATATTTTCCATCCCCGACAGCCCCACTGCGAAATGCAAATCTTATCCCGGGGCCACGACAGCCCCTTTATCGGATTTACAGGGTATTTTGGGGATGGGGCCCGCAGAAGAGACGGTCGCTTTATTTGCCCCAGGCAACGCTTTTGATGAGTGGCTTCATTTCTCGTGACGTTACACATAATGAGCACAATTGATTGGCTCAAAATTCGCACACATGCCAAAATATATCCTTTGAATGCTTTAATATTATATAACGATAACAATACGTTCGTGGAATTTCATCTTTGTGTATAAATTCGATTATATTGATTCCAATACAATATTCCAAGAAATACCGATTATTTGATAATGTGTATTACGGAATACAAACTCAAGGCACCTACAAAATACAATAGTACTTATCGAAAAAAAAAACTTTTAAATGGTTTAAAACTCTTGGAAGCATAAAAAAATTGAATATAAAAAAAGACACCGCCGATATATTATAAGCAATAATTATTTATGATGAAAATCAAAAATATAGGTACGGGTGATAATATTTGTATGTATTTATATTCAATCATTTTCTTTTCAAAATTATGAATTAATTAATGATGTTCTTTATTATTCAAACTATAAAAGAAGAATCCCAAGACGTTATTTATAACAATTATTTAATAATAACAATTATTTAAAAAAAAAATTTGAAAGAATACCCATGGCTGGATTTTTTATCATGCTACGAAAACAATAAGATCAAAATAATTTGTAAAAAACGCTGATTATTTAGTGTTGTGCCGCAATATACCGGGCCTACACAAAAAATAGACTATTGGCCATACAAATTATAAGAGACGTATACTTTCATAATATTAAATAATTAATATATCTTATTGATTAGTTTCATTTAAAGATGAGCAAATAAATTAATATAGCAATACCAAATGAAATGTCTTGAAATACTGAATAACTGAATACTTTTGTTCAGTATTTCAGACTGTCCATTAAGTCCCTTGTAATGTTACAAAAAATATGTATAATTTGTTATAAAATAATATTTTGAAAACATTTTGAAATGTAAATGAAAAAATATGTCCACATTCAAATGAACTCTTTGGCGGTGACTTTAACTTAGTGAGAGAACTTTTCAAGCGGCTCTCGTTTAATATAAATGTTACGAGGGTCGCCCAGCAAAACGGTCGTAAATTCAATTAGAATTTTGGCGAATTGCTCCAAATATTATTTTTAAATTATATTTAAGTTTTAAAAATAAATTTTTCAATGACTTCTATGCACTTTGGTATCGTACAGCTTCTTTCAAATAAGCCGACAAATATTTATTTATTTTTTTATTCGCAATGGGATGTTTCTTTATAAAATTTGTATGTGTGTATTTATGTATAAGGGATACGTTGCCAAGAAATAATATTCAGTTGTACCGTATTTTCCCAAACGCGCGAAACTTTAACTAAAGCGGCCCATTCAACTATTTATTACTCTCTGTAATTGCTTGGACAGTTACAGAAGACACTGTCTTGTAAAAATTCTACCATATATATAGCTGAAGACATAAATTTTTATTTTTTCATAATTTTTCAAGAGCTTCTTTTTCGCTTTTGTGAGTAATCCAATTGTTTATAAAGTTCGTGGTATTCTTGATTAGTATAGGCTTTGTAGTCATACAAGAATCCAATTTAAAATTCAACCCGTGTCCAGACAAAGACTTAAACTATTCCACGTAAAGCTTCGTTCACACCAAATTTGCGGTGAAATTAAATTAAAAACAATTATTACAATCTTTCATTAGTAAGTGTTTAACCTAGACATAAAATTAACCGTTCTTTATGCCATATTAATATTTTTTTTAATATCTTTATTTTGTCACAATTGGACAATGCTATTTAAATTAAACCGTTGTATTAAAAGGTTGTTATTTACTTATTATAATTTTAGTAATGCTAATTTGTTAACACAAAAAATATCTACAATATGAGTGTTTCTTTCTAGTCATACACATATTATAAAATAAAATAATTGATTATATTTAAACATATATCTTATTAATATGATATATTAGGTTCTATTTTAATAGGACAATTATAAATATTTTAACATATAAATAAGTATACTAACATTATTAAGAGGAAATACAGCAAAGTTCTTTTTAGGTATGTTTTTGTAATAAAGTATCGAATTCAAATATTGTTTTACCTAAACAAGTGGTTCAAATCATTATCATGTTTTTACTATTTAATAATAAATATTCCGCAAGTTAATATATTTAAATATTCGTTGTCCTGCATAGAATTAAAGTCTCTAAATGAATAGTTAAAATAAATTTAAAACAACAGTAAAACGAATTACTAACCTTGTATTGACTGATTCTGAGTTGGACACAATATAAGTGCTTTATGAATATTGTCAATTATTACACGTGGCAAAAGTCTTGACAATAGTGAGTAAAATAGCCTATTGAATTAAAAAACGGATATTTCATAAAGGCTTTTTAGCATAATTAATTTTTACATAGTCACAAATTGGATTCATAGTGTATTTCGGTTTGAGTTTTGGTCAAATTGTGACTTAACAGAGACAGTACTTTGTTTTAAAGGGAAACCCTTTTTGATTTATATGGTGTTCGTGATGCAATGGTGCAAACTTTGGCACTTCATATGCGAAATAATATATTATTTAATACTAAAGTATCATATTAGTATTTGAATCACGAATCAGAAACTATAAACTGCTCGACTTTGAATATATTTTCGTATTGATAATATTTATGTATATTCAGTCGTGTTTGATTTTAATCTTTGAGTCAAGCTGCTTCTTAATGTATTATTATTTTATTTCCAGTGTTGAATATTCAAATATACTCTTTGACGCGGTATTAAAGCATTTCGGTGCGATTTATATACTCATATGAAAGGAGTTAACGAATCCTCGTTTGATAACCGAGTGATTTGACGTCGTAAAATGCAAACGCTTTCCACAAAATGAATTCAGGGAGTATAAAGTAATCCCTCAAATGTTTCCGCAAAGAAGGCAATCATAGCTATGTGGCGTAGTAGCTGTTAACATTGATGATGGCTGTTAGTGTGTTCTGTGTCATTTACCTCTACTACGATCCGTAGCACTGCCGCCGTCGTAGCAGCTATGTATTCTACGATGTGTTCATGATATTGCGATGCATACATATTTTGCCTAAAACGGATGCTTCAGTACTATTGAATTTAATAGTTTTATTAAAAATATTAAATACATAATTATATTATAGTTTCCAATTCAATTGATACGATAAAATCATGCTTTTGAAATGAAATAGTGTTATGTTTTTTATAAAAAAGTAATGTTTTAGAAATGTTTATGATAACTGCACATTTTACAAAAATAAGAGAAAAAATGTTATGGTTCAAAATGAATGAAAAATGATCGGTTATTATGGCTAATAATATTTATTTTATTACATACCATAGTCTTGATCCTAGTTTACTCTGATTTCTTGAATTGGAAGGTGAATTCTGATGTGAATATTTTATGTTCACTTTGTTGTGTTTAAAAAAATCTAATTACAAAAAAACCTAGTTTGATAGAACAATCTAATTCTAAAGAGTAAGATTTGTCAGGAAATTGTTGTTTTAATAATTATGATTAAAAAAACGCACGGTATAAAAATAAAGAGCATCGACAGGTTCAAAATATCCACACTTGAATTTTATTTATTTAAATAATTTGTTGGAAAATAATTTAATTGACAGATGTTGTTTGAATAAAAAAATTGTTTTAATTTATGATTTAAAAATTATGTAGGAATATATAGACGTGTGAAGGTCCAAATAGACAACAGAAAATATACACATTGTTACAAATTGAATGTGTTTTGTGAATAGTTAGTGATTCGGTGTTAAGGTTGGTCGTAATGCCTGAAAACGTCACCGTACATTAACCGTCTATTGAAAGTTTTCACAAAGTTACAGTCGTGCCACTAAAAGGTTTCCACTAATGTGACCTCTCTTCAATTTACACTCACAACTCTATTTAGTTTCATATGTTTGTCGATATTGGGCACTTTTCCATATTTAGCACATACACAATTTATTATTTATTGCCATCAATGATATTTTTATGAGTGTAAAACCCCGAATCCAAGGTTTCAGTAGTGGCGTCGCGACGACAAAGTTGGCAGCCGAGATGTGGATGGTTTTCAGCATACCACTGTAAAATAATCGTTTTCGCCAGAGGTAAGAGGAGCCCTTCAGCACGAAAAAATAAAATATAAGAGCAAATGAAGCCCTCGTCTACGACACAACACAACACACATAGAAAGTAGTGGTACTTCAATTAAACGGGACGCCAGATGCACTGAGTTCTCTACTACGTCGTCTTTGCCACTACACTATTTTATTTTTACTTTTTCTATACCTTCAAGTGCCCTTCCAAACAACTTTTTTTCAACAGTGAGATTCGATACCACTCACCATTCTTTCATATATGATGCAATGTTCATAAAATCACTCAAAGGCATAAAAACGTACTCACGCTGGGTTTTATCTTGAGTGGATTGTAGTCTTTTAAAAATACACAAACCCATCATAAAAAATTGAACAATTGTACAAATAAAATCAAAGAAAATCATTCACAGTACAGTCTTTATATTATTAAACCTAACCTATCGTTATTTTATTATTAACCATCGAATGGAATTACAATACATTACTTTATTCCGGGTACACTCTCTTAATTCAAACATTTTAATATTAACAAACTGTTTATATTGAAATACATAGTCGGAACTTGGCTTAGATATTGTTTTTTAAATGCGATTTAATAACTTTTTGCCACATTATTATTATATTTGGTTGTATTGGACTCTTCAATAATTTACTGACAAACAATTAAACTTTAACACATTTAAGTTCGATTAGGTGTCTTTTGGGTAGATTTTTTGTTTTTTAAAAAATAGGTAACTTTTGATTACGTAAATATTAATATATGTATATGGGTGATATGAATATGAATAATCTAGTTTATTTTTCTCACGTTTGGAATAACTCACTTCATTTAGTATGGATAAAACTCCAGAATCAAAGTTGTTGCTTTCCATTACGAATAAGAGTACGTTCTTCCAGTGTTGTATAAATAAAAAAAAACTTTTTTTTTCCTGGTTAATTTTTTTGGCAAGCCGCACCACCGTTTTATTCTTCAATTTTTCACATAATATATGATCAATTTATCAAAACGAATTTAAATCTGTTGGAATGAAAAAGCCATTTGGATTGTGGCACGAGTTATCCAAAATCGAATCGAACTGGATGCGACCAATTGAAATTGATGAAGCACGAAATTAGTGTCGCTGAAAAAAAAAACACGCTGAATCATCACGTTATTTTTCACCCCTGTATCATTTTCAGAACAATGTGTCGATGCGAAAAGCACGCAATAAATTTAATGATATATTTCCCACATAATGGTTTAAATACTAAACTATGTATGCGGTCTGATTGTAGTTTTTTTTATTGAATTGGATATTTTCCAGTTATCTGGTAGGTGTTCAATATATCATGTTTTGTTTGTTTTCTCTTCGAATAATTGCTTGTACGGCCAAAATCATAATAATAAATCATTTAAAGTTGCAAAGCGGCATATTCAATGATACCATCCATATATGTATACATATTTTTTATTATTAAAAAACACTGTTTATAAATTTAATTAATATTTAATATACAATTAATTATAAATCTAGCAATGAATGTTAAAAAAATAATATTCTTTTATATTCCAATATCGTAAGAAAAACATCCCTCACACCCTACTTATAAATACGAATTCCACTTTCATTGTTTTCGATTTTTTTTTTTGAGTGAATTACGTAGATTGTAATAATTTAATAAAATTCTAATTTACTTAATAATATGAAAAATCTCTAGTTAGTATTTAAAATATATTATTTATTTTAAAATTATACAGAAAGAATGTTCCTTATGAGGAATTAAATTTTCATCAGTAATTACTTTTAGTAGGACGGTTAGGTTTTTTTTTATAATTTTATAATGATAAAAATTTGCCGTTTATGAAAATGGGAAGCTTTAGACATCAATTAATTAACTTTTATTCCAATTCACAGATTATATGCAGTCTTTATTAAATAATGTGTAGTTCGTAATCATACATACATATATTTTTATTAAAAATAATAATAAAATCTGATTTCGTGATTTTATTTCCAATCAAAAATCGATTCTTTGTTTGAATTCAATTAATCAATTATGATGAAAACAAATCGCATAGATTCAAATGGCAAATGGGTTAAGTTTTTGTCACTGTAACGATATCGTTTATGTGAATTTCCAACGATGGCTCGCACTACTGAAAAAAAAGAATAAACCATTTCAATTTGGAATCGGGCATAAAAAACCTGAACTGGATAAAAACATGAACGAAAACTCACACGATCCACACAAAGGTGAGAATATGTGAATATTAAAAAATACATATTCGATACAAAATAATAATTGGAGCAGCCTGAGGTATACACATTTCATATGAATCCCTTGGCTGTAGTTTTATTTGATATTTTAATGAATTTTTAGTGTGTGTTGTGTATACAAGAATATAACGTGCAAAGGCCTTATTTATGGCATTTCTCCTCTACGTGTGATTTATACGCCTTTTTTTAATTTACCGCTGCCTTTTTGGAAATTAGATGTGTCGAGAGAAATATTACTTTTGTAGACGTGATTTTTTTAAATGTTTTCTGCTCGGAGAATAGCCAAAAACTGCACAATTTATTCAATAAATGTTGTAAAAGTCAGGGGGATTCGTAGATATATAAATTATTTAACATGGGTGTGATTAATAAAAATCAAAGAACTCATCTACGAAAATAAACAGTCATTTTTTTTAAAAAAAAGTTGCTCCCCAATATGAATTATTTTGGAAGGATTTTGTTCCCATAAATTATTTTGTTATAAACTTTTTATTTTGCTTGGGAATTTAATTGAACTGTGGCAATACAGATCATTGATATCTAAATTATCCATGTTCCATAAGAATTAAAATACTTGAAAATGAATTTGTCATAAGCGAAACCATACCCGTTTATTTTTTATAAATAATTTATTATTATTTTAAATTGCTGAATATTCAAATCGGTAAAGGGTAGAATATTAAATTATCTTCACATCACTTCTGACCAATGCTTAACTCTTACGCTAATCTATTTACAAGGGCTCTTTGAAATAATCGGAAATCAACGATCGGGATTCCAATACAGCAAGAACTTAGTTTAAATTTGAAGAACCTCGGTTAATTCCCGTGTGAATGCTGAGAAAATCAACTTGGGAAGTTTGACTCCCCATGAGGGTATTATTTAAAACGAATTAAATGTACAGTAATCTATTATCCTTAAGATATCTGTATGAACATGATGGAAAATTAATAACATTTTACTTAATTGATAATGATTTACGCAGTGCACAGTGCAGTTAGGTGTTGATTAAGTTGAATGTAATTAGGCAGGTTAATTGGTTCAAAATCACATTTGATAGCATCCGATTAAAAGTGTTAGTAGGTTCACTTTAGCTTTAGATCCTGCCGGTAATCCAACCTACAAATTAGACTAATTGACTACGCCGCCCTCGGGACAGATGTCACGACTTTCCATACATAAATATATGTATATTATATTCTACCTTCATATTATCAACTATTGAGACTACTTCATAAAATTTTATATTATTTTTTATCCATGCATTGAATTTCCCATGCTCGTAAAGGACTTAAAATAATGTGTTTTAAAATAAAGCAAGTGTCTTCATATCTAAACACACGTGTAAACACAAATGTACTTGAATCTGGATAAAATTTTAATAAATTAAAATTATTCAACCGACTTTAACAGAGCTGTTAGGTCAGTTAGTTAAATAGCAGCTGGAATCCGTACCAAAAGATGTAGGTTCCATTGATAAAACAAGGTTATTCATTTTTTTAGTACTGTTTCAATTCAATACAATTCCATATTACATTTTTTTTATTTTATTTGAATTTTACATTGTTCATATAATACAAAACATCTTATGAATTACACTTAGGTGTACAGAATATAAAAATCTTTTTACCTTTAACTAACGTGAGAATGACATTTTTATGTGACATTAGAGATTCTTAATATTACTAATAAAAAGTATGGAAAATATTAAAAAACCCATATACAGATATGGAGATTAATAAACAATAACAATACTTTACATTTTACATTAACAAAAACAATAACAATAATAAATTAAATGATAAGAGTATATCCAAAAAAATAACGTATATTATATTATTAAAACTTCCTAGATTACAAATTCAGTAGTCTGACAGTTAAAAATAACTTATAATCTTAAAAAATTGACAAATACATATCACAGTAGGATTTATAATTTCAATATTTTATTACATATATATTTTTGAAACATGTAAGCACTTTTTAAAAATAATAGTAAATGATAGAAGCCTTTATTTAATTATTTATATATGAATATATAATCCAATTTAATTAAATCCATATACAAGTGGGATTTCATCATGTTTTCGTGTCGATATGATTATTAAAGTAAAATGTAATTCTTATTATTAAAGTAATGATATTTATGTAAAAATAAGTAAAAAAAAAACACCCCGTCAATAGGCTTAATCTCACACTTATTAATAATTATTGTAAAACATAATTAAATCCATATGATAAAATAACGTTTATTTTTTTGGGATTTGGGAAGTTTAATGGGTGAATTATTTAAAATTATAATAAAATATTATAACGTGTTCTTATTCCTGATTGCAATGCATCTAGTGATGATTTATTGTGTTGAGTATCAGTATTTTATCGGTTGAACCTGTATGCAAAACCTAGTGTGTTGTACAACCCCTAGGCAGTGTTGGAATGCCAGTTGGCTTCCTTCACCCCTGTTAATTTCAGTGCAGTGAGGGTGGAGGGCTGAAAAATTTCAGAGCCAATTGAAACTCACAACTGGAAGACGACATTCCCTCACGTTACAACCCCCGTCACTATTACATTCAGGGGTGTCTTCTGATTTTCGATTTACAATTTATTCAATAACATCAAACGCCAATCAAAACGCAAATCATAAATAAATTATCCTGGGGGGCTTTTACACATTTTATTATATCATAAAATACATATTAAAATTTTGTAGTACTTTTCAGATTCATAAATAATTATTTATCATTCATAAAACCATTATTATTACTGTCTTCATACTTATATAAATATGTTTTATCACGGTATTTACCTACTTTTATATGTATGTTGATGTAGTAATAAAAATTTTAGTGAGTGCAATAAATTCAGCGCTTGAATTTCATGACAATCCATTTCTTTTATTGATAGTTGTTGGCTTTAAGTACTGATAAATAATATTATACTCAAACAATCGATCATAAGCATTTTATTCAGGTTTTATTATACGTGTGTATTTCAATACATTGTATCGAACATATTCATAATTTCTAAGTCTGAAAAAATACTAATGGAATTTTAAATAAATTATTCTTTAAGTATGCGAATTAATAGGGTAATAAATTCCCTCTTTCGTATAACCAATTGAAGGAATAGAATCAAGGGGAGGCAAATAGTCAAAAGAGGCAAGCTGTTGATATTAATATCTCGACGGGGGGTAGTTTCCCGGTGCAACCCCTTCAACAAATTAACTATCAGAGGCGTCAACCCAAACAAATGACACTTTTACTTGAAATTAATAACTCTAATTTTCTTATTTATTTATTTAAAGCTTAAATAAGTTCGTATACATATATCGGTTCTAATAGCACGTGTTAATTTTAATGTTAGATACATTGTATTGGGTTGTGAATGGGGTTGGTTGTCAATGGTGGTGGTTAAAGGGGTGTCTTTATTAGTTCATGGAAGGTTAGTACATAGTTCATAGCAATTTGAAGAGCTCACGTAGCAACACAGGTGTTTACTATAAGATATATAATATTAAACAACGTTCTCTAGACTATACTAAAAATACATTAACTGCTTGTAGAAAACACAAATATACAGACTCAACTTTTTTAATAAAGATTTTAAGGAATTTCTTCAATTTAACCAAGGCAACTGTTTGACTCTTTTCATCGTGCAGTAGTAAAAACCAAAGTTTATTTGCAGATTTTATACGGCGACGACTTTGCCACAAACTGTGAGGAAATGAAATGTTTTAAAACCTTCCCCTTTTACAACAGATACTTTGATATAAAACACACACAGATAGTTCAATTTCAATTGGGTTTTTTTTTAATATTAAAATTGATATTATTTGAATTTAAACATACGGTCTTTTAATATAATAAAATTATGGCGCATCTGTTTTATGAACCGTGAATTCTTTGCCCCTGGGTCGTCTACAAACATTAGGAATTTAATAAGGGGACCACCTGTCGTTTTCCTATTAATTCTTAGCATACTCAGGCATTTTTGGACAGAAATCTTTCGCTTTAAGATCGTGTCTGCAAATTTTTTTTTAAACGACAGATTTATTTTTATAATTACCGCGAATAAGAGAAAGAGAAAGACATACTTTAGATAATCAGAAGACGAAGGTCATTTTTTTATAATAGTACTAAATTTTACAATGAAATAAATAGTAGTTATAAATAAACTATTTGAATTAATTACTATTCTGGAAATATTTAATTAGTCTTCCATACTCTTTTTTATTCTCAATGTGTCCCGTATTAGTACCTTAATTAACTTTATTCGTTTATTTTATTCTAAGCCTCAGTATAATAAAGAGGATGGATATTTTGTTAAAAAGCCCTAATTTAATATTAAAATTTCTTACAATTTTAAATAGGAACCGTCTCATTTATATATTGTGATGAGTATAATAATCAATAATACATTCAAAAAGTGGTTTAAAAAATAAAATTTTATAATCATTAAAGCAGTCAAAATTATAATAGTATTAACGGCCTATTTAGCAGTTTGCATTTTAAATCGACACAAAATTAAATAATGAAAATGCGGAATATATAAATTTTAAATAATATTCCTAATATAATAAGTGACTCGATTTGACATTTGACAATTTAATTATGATATGTTAAAACATATTGGAGGCGTTTCTTAAAGTTGTCCTTCCAGTGTAGGATTCCAATTAAAAGGATGCGGTGTCTGGTTAACGTCAAACTGTCAACCATATTTCTGAAAAGAACATCTCTAGAAGGCAAAGAAAGTTGAGGAAAGGCCCTGTAGTATATACATATATATTATCCTTGTGGTTTTGCATTATTATTATTATAATATGGTGGAAAAGTTCGTACAGACAGGCTTACTTTGGAACTCGCATCGCTGTCAAGGTATATTAAAACTATCAAAGAAGAAGCCTTATAAATGCTCAAATATAAATTAATTTTATTAAAGCACTGCGAGAATTTAATAAAATATTAATATCAGCACAAATCTCACTTTACTTTAAGCATAATCTCTCAAACCAAATGCGCGTAATAGAAGGACTACAATATATTCTTATAAATACTTTAAGGAAATTAGAGCATCTTTAAAATTCAGTGCCTCTCTTTTGTTAAATATAAACAAGGATAGTAGAAGATTAATTCTATTATAATAATTTACCCACATTCATCGTTTATTTATATAAAACACTCTCCAATATATTGCTACTATATAGAATACTGCATATGTTGTCGATCTATCATTTATTTGGAATATTTATTAAATTAAATATAAACAACGTAAAAATAAAATTATTTCTTTTTTAATAATTTACCCACATTCATAGTTTATTTAAATACTAGGGTAATTTTAATTGAAATTTTCAATTTGTTAATGTTTTTTTATGTTCTGCCTGGTTTTTAATAGGACGTTTATCTTTGAGTTTTGATTTCATTTTTGCCTTAAAGAAGTTTAAAAGAATTTTTTTATTTTAAAAATGAAGTATAAAAATGTGGAAATTGTTATGCATTATCAAATTTAATACACCTAAAAATATATTGAAATTATTTAATATTTTGAAATGCTCTGATTTGTTTTTAATACGAAGATAATAAGTTGTTTGTTTTTTCATTCGAAAGAAGTTTGAATTTTTTTATTAAAATTATTAATAAAATAATATAACGCGGTTTCATATGATGACAACACTCATCACAATATTTAAAAAGCGAGTCTCCCGATAAATACTTTTTTGAGAATTTTCATTTATTATGCATTATTAAATATCTCTAAAATTATTTTGAAATTAATTTAATAATATTATCATTAAAATACCCGTTTCGAGATTTTAGATATGTATTAAGTATGATTAAATATTTAAATTGAATTATTTATACACCTGGCAACACTTGTCTGTCAAGTGTCAAAAAAATTGAATTGAATATATAAAATTTTACAGATTACGATTAACTACCTTCTATTGACAGAGACATGAAACGTGTTATAGATAATGGATGAATCTACATTAGTTGCCAGTCAGATAGGAATAATTTACTATTTCGAAAATGTCCCATTTAATAGTTTAAACAATCATTGAAAATGAAAATTTTTTTACTTTTCATACATTACGAACTATACTGACAGCAAACATATTTCAAACGAAAGTATACGATATCTCGAAGGTATTCGATACATATTAAGGGCTACTTTCGCATATCTTCAATAATCAACAAATTTAAATGCAGTCTCACTACCAAATATTCTATTCCATTTTGAATATATGGCTCAGTTCCATAAAGACTTAAGAGCACACGGAATTTTAATGCTTGTACCCTGATATATTAAGGACTATTTTTCTGTATATAGCGACTCTGTATACGCTGAGGATGGTTGAGGTATTGACCCGTACAGACAGACATACATACAGACATATAACATACACACAGTTAGACAATTATATATATTATAACACGCCTTAATATATTGTTCCTCCATAGTGTAATTGAATAATAAATTCAGTATAATATCTCCGATTAAGAGACTTTATAGATCTGGGATTTAAACCATATTAAATAAATAATTAAAAATATTAAGGTATGAATAATAAAAAGTTATTAGTTACTCTTTACTCTCTTTTGAAAGAACTTATTACTTCATGTGGTGGTAAATAAATTCCGTAGAAAGTTCTCAGAATACTAACTAATTGTTTCATCTAGAGAAAACAAGTCCATTTAAGTTATTTTCAAGATAAAGTTTAATATTTTGATATTTTATTTTGGCGAATTTCTATATATTTTCATGAAAAAAGCCAAACAAGACTTCTGATAAGTTTCAATTAATTGTTCGTATCAATTTCGTGTCGGCAAACAAAAGACCAGACTATTGAAATTATGAAGAAATAACTGAAATAAATATTATACGTATAGAAAATAGTCAGGTAGATATTTTATGATATTATATCTATTGTTTATAAGGTCGTTCGTTACCGAAAACAACACCCACGTGTAATATCAATATTTATTATAACAGTAAATCAAATATACTACTAGTTTCTATGATAAAATAATAGTATCTTAATACAATCAAAAGATATTTTTCAAATCAATCTATTTATATATATATATAGGAACATAGAGTTTACTTATAACTACTGAAAATGCAACTGGGCGTATTCTTTATTGAAACCTGAACTTTCATCTACCACATTATGTACCACAAATGCACACTGTTTCCGATTCAATATGAAATATACACGTGTTATTTTATACATTTTATATTTATTATGAAAGGGATCCACGTGCAAAATATTGAATTTCCACGTGCACACACCTAAGACTAGATTTCCGCTCCATCAAGCGATTGCCTTTAGTGTTATTTTATGTGGACCTGTGCAAAGTTTCATTCACTTAATATTAGAATATTAAAAATATTAACTCCATTTTTTTTTCTTAAACCAAATTAAATTGTTGACTTCACTAAATATTTCGTCGATTTTATAATTCAATTATTTTTTTATAAAATCTGAACGATTTCGTAATAATACTCAAACGATGACTATGACAATAGTCATCGTTCTACAAATTCTACTGTCACTTTTTTGAAATATTATAATAAAATACTCACTGATTTGGTGAGCTTTGTCCTACTTAATTATATTTTTTCATTTGTAATATTTTCGCTAGCATTTTTTATAATTTATTCTCTGATAAAGTGATGATATTTACAAAATCATTTTTTCATTAAAATTTCTAGAATTTTTTTAATTATTAGAGTATCAATAGGAGCTTGTTGTTTTGTTGATTTTATTTTAAAATAAAATGATTGATTCTTATATACATCCTTATTTTTTCAATAAAGCTATTGACTACATACAAAAATTTTTTTATATAATTATTTGTTGTGATTTTTTATTTTAATCTTTGTGAAAATTTGAATGAATTTACAATACAACCAGCGTAATAGCTCAGGGGATAAGAAGCATGGCTACAAATACTGTGGTCATGGGTTCAAATCCCACTAAAGTCAAGATTTTATTAATTGATTGGATCGGTTATTAGGACTGGGAGATCGGGAATAATATTAATAAAATCCCGATCGATCGTCTTGATCCAGGATTACTCGGATATCCTGTTTTGTAAGGTAAATACTGATTATTAAGTAGGTTACCTGTGTAACTAGTAATAGTTAAGATCATGGACAGACAATTAGCACGTTGTTGTGTATAAAAAACCCTTTCAACAAAAGCTCCATCAGAGATGTAGGTTCTCTGGTATTCCAGACGACTGTTTTCTCTTAATAATAATAAAATACTAAATATGTATTTATTATTAATTCTGAACAATCCATAGTATAACAATAATTCAAGCTTTGTTTAAAATATTATCCATTCGATTAACGCTCTTTTTGTCTGAAATACATCATTAACAGTTTTCACAAACAGGAAGGATCGCAATCTAAAGAAATATAATGAAATTTGATGATGGCCGGGTATGTAATTAATTACTGTGATAGATAACTCAAAGTCAAAGGTTACTCTTGATACTTTTAATCCCGGGGTCCCTTTAAATCGTAAATTAGACTCTCTAAGCGTGGTTGTCCGTGCTTTGGGAACCAATCGCTGGATAGAGCCTTTGGGATGAGAAACAAAAAAGGACGGTCACGTTTAAGCCATTTTTAAAGCCTCCATTTCCCAACGCGATAGCCACTTCCTTGTGCAGGTGTTAAAGGCCACCCATACTTAAATAGAGGTCGGTCTTGGATTTATTTTGTATGTACATTGTGCTACTTCTCCTTATATATTGATTAAATTCCTTTGCCTTTTCTTCTGAATCTTTAATCTCACCCCAAATACACAATCACGTAATCGCTAACAGTATTTCAGATCACAATTTACAAAATAAGAAATGGTCTGGTTAAATATGTGTGCAAAGTGAGCAAGTTACTGCGACCGGAAAGCTAATGGCGGGGGTAATTTAGTTTGCCGCCAAGCAAAATAAAACCGAAAAATACAATACACATTCAACCCCCAATCAACAATTAAAATATTAAAAATTACAAAAATAATTTTACTCAGCATCTTTATGAATGCTCATTACAGTGTTTGCAAGAATTTAGATTGAAATTAAATGATTAGCTTTTTAATCATATACATAATATATATAATTGTCTACGGTGTGTGTGCGGGTTTTTCAACCATCAGTGTTACCAGATGGAAGAATAATATTTCACATAAATATTTTACTACAATTAATACATATCTAAAATCTCGAAATGGCTATTTTAATGATAATAATATAAAATTAATTTCAAAATAATATTAGAGATATTTAATAATGCATAACAAATGACAATTCTCAGCGGTATTAATCGCTTTTTAAATATTGTGATGAGTGTTGTCATCGTGTGAAAACCGATTCATATTATTTTATTAATAATTTTATTTAAAAAATTCAAACTTCTTTCGAATGAAAAAACAAAGAACTTATTATATTATCTTTGTATTGAAAATAAAGCAGAGCATCTAAAAAAAATATCGATTCAAAATATGTGTATGTATAAAATATATTTCTAAAATTTATAAAATATATTCAAAATATTTTTAGATGTATTTAATTTGATAATGCATAATAATTCCAGATTTATACGAGTATACTTCATTTTTAAAATAAAAAATTTCTTCTAATCGATAAAAAAACACTTTATAGCAAAAATGCAATCAAAACTCAAATATAACTATCCTATTAAAAAACCAATCAGAACATTGACAAATTGACAAATTGAAAATTTCAATTAAAATTACCCTATTATGTATATAAAAAATGCCAATATTATAAAAGTACTAAAAATTAAAATTGGTCGTCAATCTTAAATATGTATTCTTTAATTGTAACAAACATAGTATAGACTTATTTATTTGAATAAAGAGTCTGAGTGCTTTCAACTACTTTTAGAAGTGTGTATGAAAATGTATACAAAATTAAATATATTTCAAATAAGCGAAACTTTAAATTACCACTGAAATGTTACGGAGGAAATTTAATAAAAAATACCGGGACATTTCATAAAAAATCTCCACAGTCCTTAATGATTTTACAATATTTGTGTTTCACAGTATTTTTGTATTTTTGTGTATTATTATATTATTGTTTTTATATTTCTAAATTTTATTATTATTTGAGTAGATTTATAAGTGGCTTTTTTTATTTTTCCCCATAAATTATGTTATGACTTATTAATTATTATAATTACCAATTGATACTATATACAATTGTACTACGTATTAAAATAAGTAAAAGACTTAGTCTATTAATCATAATGTATCAAATCATTGTACGTAAATTATATTTAATAAAAACTTGTATTAAAAAAAAGAAGTATATATTCTTCATTACAATACAGAAGTTAAAGTTCATTTAAATGCTTATTAAAATTAACAATGGAATTCTACCGACTGGTAAAAAACATGCATCTTATCTTCGTAATAGAATCAGTTTATTTGCTAAATTATTAATTAATTATTGAAAATCCACTACAATAACAATTAAAAATAAATGCGTATTGCGTAATCAATCCTAATTATAATTGAAGATTTTGGCGGGAAAAACAGCAATGTTAATATTTTAAAAAGCACACATATTATATGAATATAGTTTTTAATAATAACTGGTGTTTTTCCGTCGACGTCTTCCAATTGCTATTTGTTTAAGCTATAGAATATATTGTTTTGTATAAAAAAACTAATAATATGATGCTTTATATATTCACATAATATATTATAGTTTCAATATTTAAATAAATAATGTTTTTATTGGTCGTGTTAGGGTTAATGCGTTAAGTATAATAGTTGCAATAGAGTATTTCTGCATTTGATACCAGTTTTGTATGGTTTTGGCGGACAGTAACAGTTTAGCCACATAACATGTTTCCCTATCAACCGTTTAACTCACTTAACCGGAAAACAAACCCAACAAACTACTAATAAAATAAATTACACGAGTCTTAAACTTAATAATATAATTGTGGTATCAAATGAATCGAACGCTTCTCACACTATGTATAATAAATATAATCCCAGTTGAGGTTTAATTGTATTCACAAAGTGGCATACGGTATTCTAGTCTCGGTCGAGTATTTATGAAAGCTCATTAATTTAGTCGGGGTTTACTTAGAATAGCATTGATTAAAACAGGATTGCATTGCAATAGAATTATTGGTTGTGGTCTCTCTATTCAAAGCAGGTGCATCGATGAATCATTTCTAAGACAATATCTCACCGAGGACTTCTATATGAATATTAATGCTGTCTTTAATAAGTAATCAATAATAGATCATTACAAAAAATATAATATTTAACCTCTGTATTATTAAAAAAAATGCTTTCACAATTTATAATACCCATAACAAATACCACAGCTTTGAATCCTTGGAAGTAAGTTCATCATTAGAGAGGAGACTTCACTAAAAGTACAATAAATATATTATTTAAATAAATGTATTAGTAGTAGAGGAGTTTATCACTGACTTAAGCAATAAACACTATAACAAAATGGTTAACTTCTCCACTAACTCTTTAATACAAAATGTTAACAAAATCAAATATGTTTCAAATAAGCGAAACTTTAAATTACCACTGAAATGTTGAGAGACATTCCTTAAAAATTCACTAACATATCTTTTTTCTCAAACACATTTGATTTTGTCTGTCATTAATGATTTTACTATATTCGTGTTTCACAATATTTTTGTTTTATTCATATAGTATTAAGTATATGTTTTTGTAATTCTAAGTTTATTTTTTATTATTATTATTATTATTTATTATGTATAATATTTATATATATTTTAGTAGTTCTACAAGTGGGTTTTTGTATTTTTTCCCATAAATTATATTATGACTTATTAATTATTTTAAATATCAATTGATTATACTCCGTATTAAAATAAGTAAAAGACTAAGTCTATAAACTTAATATTGTAACATCTAATCATAATGTATAAAAACATTGTACGCAAATTATATTTAATAAAGAAATTGTATAAAAAAAATGTATTAGTAAAACATTATATTGAGTCATTGGTTCATTTTTGTGCAATCAGTTCGTTTAAGCACAAAAATGCATCAATGAATCACTCACAGAATACCTGCCCTTAATTATAGCACCAGCATTTGATTTTCAAGTAATATTACATAATATTATTTATACCTGTTGCTACAGGATTGAATACAAAAATTGTAATTTAATAACCAATCAAACTTTTTGAATTATCGAAAAATATCCATCCTATAACTTTATGTTAGGTTAGTTGAATAAATCTTACATACACTGAAAAGTTTATAAATAAATTAAATATAATACAGATACTTTGCTATAAATAAATATGTATAATTTTAGTAATAGTGGAATAGTCCCATGACTAAATATTCGGACAAACGTTTGTTCAACAACAAAACTAACTCTCCAAACACAAATTCTCCATTCACCAATATACATACTTATACTAACCCAAAAACTAACTTTTAATTTAAAACAAACTTATATGATTGTAATTAAAACTAGCTTAATAGGATTTTTTTATGTCATCGATTCCCAGACAATTCAATATAATTTTTCATACCAAATGTCTTGATAAAAAAAATACTCAGTAGACATTTTTATATATTTCATTCCATAGTTATAGTATGAATTGTTAAAATCAGACCTAGTCCAAGAGGATAAAAAAATAGGTTTTCAATTGATTACATTTGTAGAGCATTGCACGGCTATTACTTTTAATAAATGTATTATTCTATTTAAATTTCCGGAAATTAACAGAACGAGCTTATAACATAAAAATAATAATATATATTTTTTAATTTGGATTTAACCTGTTTGTGCATTTATTTTATTATTTATTTATGTAAATGTACCTTCATCATTTAATTTGATGTTTAAATATCAGTTAAATAAAATAATATTATAAATGTAATCGTTGCAGTACTCAAATACGTCAAAGCACTTCATGTCACCCACTTGGACTAGGTCTGTTTTTTTTGTGTTAAGTGTTTTTAAACAATTATTGAAATAATTAATTAAAGGATTTTTTTTCAATCAATAAATTCTTAAAATAATTAGGAAATATATCATAAGTGTTCATATTGCAAAAAAGTGGTCAATTCTCGTAGTCTTCTTAGGGATAGTGTATCTTTTTGATATTTCACTCGAATGAGTGGGTTTCAGTAAAAATTCTTTGTTGGTATATTTAGTATTTAGAGTAATTAAAAATAATAAGAAATGTATGATATATGTGTGTAAATATAGCCATAAGTAGATATAAAGTGACAGTTGGTAAAAGTTGTGAAGCAGTCGTAGTGGTAGTGAAACTTAATAGAGGTGATTCCCGGGGGACAACATCGGGCTATAGCAATGTTCTAGATATAGCTAAGAGTATTTATATGAACATCCATAAACATAGTAATTGTATGAGTAATATTATGCAGTAGTGTATGTAGTAATATGCACATGGATACAAGTCATGCTGTATGTGCATACATCGACTCTCTGTATAATTAAATCTCATATTAATCAGGCCGCATGCACTCGCCACAACTCTCATGCTTATGTTTAAATTAATGCAAAGCTCTGTGAATCTATCATTTCCAAGATTTATTCAATATTGACTCGGTGATATGCTTTTGAGGACCGTGTAGACATACCTTTTGGAAAGCAAACACTCGTACATAACAAGCACTGAAGAAAAAACTGATGTTGCTCTTTGGGTTTCTGACCAACTAATCAGTTTTCCAATCAGTAACCAATCGGTTTTATTCTTTTTAGCAATATATATATATATATATTACAATTTCTTTATTAACATAAGTTTTTACATTGATTGATAGAACAATACATTTTTGGAAATAGACTTGGTGTACAGAGTGTATAAATCTTTTTACCTATAACTAACATGATAATGTTTTATTTAAATTTGACATGAGTAATAGTATTTAATTATAGAAAGAATGGGGAAAAAAAATAAAAAACCCATTTACAAATTTGAAGATTAATAAATAATAACAACGATAAAAGCAATATTAATAAAACAGTTACAAAATATATAATGCTTAAAAACTAAATAACAATTTGTTTAGGTAAAACCAAATTTGAGTTGAGTGGATTATTGGAAATTTTATTTTATCTTTAAAAATAATATCAGTTTTGGAAGTTCATTGGTAAAATGAACTTAGGTGTCCTCGAGACATATTTGGTTTTATTTACACGTCTTATGATTGGGTTAGTCAGGAAGTTAGTCATTTTAGTGTAATGTTTTTTACTCAAATCTGCGATATTTGCTTTGATCATTTTTAACTTAATGTCCTCGTGGACTTCTTTAAGAAATGTGCCAGGTTCAAGATCTAAGGCCATCTTAAGACACTTGTTTTGGACAATTTGAATTTTATTAATATGACTTTTTTGCCGCAGTAGACCAAGCTGGGCATCCATACAAGAGAATCGGTCTGATAATTGATTTATAAAGTAGCTTATTCTTGGGTGACAGCTGACTACGCCTGTTAATAAGTGGATATAAGGTGTTAATAGCCAGGTTGCTCTTGTCCACAGCATATTTTATATGCTTGGACCAGTTCAACTTGGAGTCTAAGATAACTCCCAAATACTTGACTTCTTTGAGCCAAGGAATTTGTTCGTTATTGATACTAAGAGGGGGATGTGGGATCGCTTTCTTTTGTTAGTAAATATTATTGCTTCAGTTTTACTCTCGTTGAGTTTTAATTTCCAGCGAGAGTAATACTGTGTTAGTAGGTCTACAGATGCTTGGAGGCGTCTACGAATTGTGTCTAATCTGTAAGATGATGTGTCATCCGCGTACTTTTTAGCAATAATCTTCAAGAATAATAGTACTTTTTTAAATTTGCTAAAAAAAATATATCAATTTTACTAATCCTATTGGAGTACTTCTTCCTCATACACACATGTGTATAACATACTATAATTTATCATTTATAAAAAATCCTTATTACGACTGCGAAATCGAGACTAATATTAATAAAATGATATCTTAATTGTCTGATCGATTGTCTAGATCCAGCTTTACTCTGATTTCCTGGAATATACTGTCAATCCTGATTACCATTAAGGTCCCTGTAACAGGCAATCTTAGAGTATTAATAATAATTATTATTTCCTTGCTCTGAGCTGGCAATAGTTAAGATCGCCGACAGACAGTAAAATTTGTAAAAACCTATCCCAATAAAAAGAGATAATTATATAATAAAATTAATTAAAAGAGGAGAATACTATGTTATGTTATTAAGAAATCATATTTTTTATATACAAAAATGCATTTTACTTAGTGATTATAACCGTGTGAAACATAATTATGGGCTTAATAAGTAAGGAATAATTGGATGAGTTTAATAATAATTTATATTTACAAATTAATGAAAAACTTATAATATTAATTAATATTAATTAAACTACTTCACATCTCTCATATATAATACCACACTTATTAATCTTGTCTCCTTGTTAATAGTTTTTGGTATCTTAAATTGTAGTATCAATCGTATGGATAAATAAACTGTATATAATAATAGTATGTAGTTTTATGGGGATTTTCAAAGTAAAATAATGATGATTATTTAGTAAAATTCAAATATTATTATCTAAATACATTCTTCCATAAGATTGACTTCATAAAGATGGAATAGTGCATGTTAGTACTAATTTTAGCATATTAAGTGTCTTGTATAGTGGCAGCACGGTTCAACCATAAATATCGTGGAAGGGTAGTAAACTTACCATGGTTTTGCCACACAACTACTACAAACACTGTTGCATATTTAACACACTGACATACACCAGGTAAATAATTTCCCTTTAAGAATTATATATTAGAACGCCTGGACTTGATTGATGAGCTTTGCTCCATCCAGATAAATCCTCTGCACTGATTAATACAAACTAGTTCCATGCATTAAAAATATCCTATAAGAATTCTTTCTGACAAAAAACATTTGAAGCGAACAGAATCAAAAGATCAGAATCAAAGACGAATAAAAAACTTAATATAAAATAGATGAAAATAAGCTGAGTGTATGGAATTCACATATATTTATGCAAAATGGTCATAGAAATTTTAGACAAATAAACCAAGTTAGTATATTTTTAAAAATATATTATCTAATGGTGCATAAAAACACTCGTGCGAATGTATGTATCCGAATTTTTGTGACAATACAATTAAATACTGTTAAAAAATATTAAACATACGCAATATTATCCATAAGCGAATCCAATAATCGGTGTGAAAAATATTTAATTTAATTTATGTAGTAAAAATTCAGCATCACATAATTTAAGAATGTGTGGTTAAGGTTTCTATGACCATTTTGTATAAATTTAACTGAATTCCTTACATACAGCTTATTTTCATCTACTTTATTTTAGTCTTTTTTATTAGTATTGATGGATTTGGATGGTTTATAAAAATGTGTATCGTATCCGAATAAAATTTTGGGATACCGTTTATTTTATAATATATTATTTGAGCTTTTATCGTCGATACAAACAGGATTGAATGCAGCTCTTTTCTATTTTATCTATTTATTACACATGGAAGTCACGCTTTTCAAAAAATCAAATCCGCCTGAACGCTAAATCCATCAATCAAAATGTCATATTCAATTGAAAGCGCCAAATTCAATTTTTCAAAATAATAAAACTATGCAAATAAAATGCTTTGTCCGTGTGGGACACGGTTGACGTTTCTCCTATAGAATGATCTATTCTCATCAAATACCACAAGCAAAGTGCATTTGCAAACACCGCCCATTTTATTAATATAGAGTGTTGTATTAAGTTTCCTCTCACTCTAAGTAGGACACGGAGGAATTCATTGAAATGAGTATTTTATTTGAGATAGTATGTACGTGATAATTCGTATGTGCTTTGGCGGCCCGTTACAGTCTTGTCCCGAGGGAACATTGTTCTGTATTGCAGCAAAGCGTAGCCCATTAAAGAAAATATGTCTGCACTATGTCTTGTAGTATCTGTAATTAATATACACCACATTCCTAATAAAATATTAAATTGAAATTGATATATCACGTATTGAATATTCGATGTGCTTGGAAGTTGGTCGTTGTTGGTGGACTTTACCGTCATATAAGTCACATTCTAAAGCCCCTCTCGTGAAGACCTTTTAGGCTCCGATGAAATTACCTAAGCCTCCCAAAGAGACTTCACTTATTAATACATAATATTCACTTAAAATATACTCTTATTGATACAAATTCTACTCACCATCAGCTTATTAAAAGAAAGGTCAATTGTTCCTTTTTTAAACATAAATGAAATGTGGCTCATATTTTTAAAAGACAATTATGATTGTATCAGCATATTTGGTAAGAAGTAGAGATGATTAAAAATAATAAAATAAATATATTCTTCAACATTATACGGGTCACAGTTTTAAAATATACCTTTATTAATTCTGGATGGGGCAAATGAAAATTAATGTTTGTAGAGATATAAGAAAAAACGAATTACGTTCGTAGCTTAAGCATACATGTATTTTAAAATATATTATTTAATTTTGTAACCAAACATAATACATAGCTTAGGGAACAAGCTGCGAAGTTACAAATACAATGGTCATGGGTTCAAATCCCACTCAGGTAAAAAAAAAATATTTGATAGGTTATTACGATTGGAAGATCGGGAAGAATTTTAATAAAATTCCGATCGATTGTCTTGATCTAGGTTAACTCTGATTTCCTGGATTGTAAGTTAAATACTGAGGCGTAATACCTGTGTAACTAGTAATGGTTAAGATGAATTATAACTTTGTTGTGTTTAAAAAGCCAAAAAGACCCTCGGGACGTATATAAATAAATAAATTATTAAATATATTTGTAAATGAGGTGTCGAGGGTAAAATTTTTATTAAATTTCACATTCCTATATTTTTAATATTTTATAAAATACAAAATTCATAGTAGATATGTACAAAAATAAGATGACATGAATCCATTTAGTTTAAATTTATAATAATATCCTACCTACACTAAAATATTATTAAATGAAATCAAATGTGACGAACGCCGATCATCGGAATCGTGTAATTGGAGTGTGTAAACGCACCATTATATTAAATAGACCTTAAATTCAATACATCACGATCACCACAAAAGTATATTGCCGACTTATCCAGCGTCTGGTCAAATAATATATAATCCCATAAAATAAGTGCACGTCAGCTTGTTTGCGTTGGTTCCATATTGCATTTTATTAAATGAAATTTTTCCGTTTGTGGCAGCTGAAATAACATTATATGTATGTATGTATGTATCCTTAAGTATAGGGGTAAGAAGGAAGGCATACAGTGTTCAGAGAGACATTCACACAATGGAGACTCTTTGAAAGCTTGTATGGGACGAAGGCGACAGAATGGCAGTCAGACTCTGACTTTCAATGGCTGACACCTTTCATTGTAGTATCCTTTCACATATTTTCCTACTACACTCTTCTCCTCTCAAGCCTGATTATCCACTCCCACGTGTACAACCAGCCACACGTGGAATCTCACTATTAAACACACCGTGCCAGGTTATTTTTCGGGCCATCACAAAACATTACTTTTAATATATCAAACTTACGTGGACAAGACATCTTGGCTCGCTATATATATAAATATATATA
>JAGTTH010007013.1:0-62669 GCA_022606485.1 Agraylea sexmaculata | reverse complement strand
TTTCGAAGCAAATCACCAACAATATTCAAAGCAGATATCCTTGATGAAGGGCTCATTGTGTTTCCGTTCATAGTCAAATCACCTATAATATAATATCAAAATTCTCGTTTAATAACAATTATAAAATTATTCTTTACAACCTTGTTTTATAATACAAAAAACTGGACAATGCTCTTAAATAATGAGTGATTCTAATATTTTATTCTAATTCTATATTGTCTCTGTGCCTTCTGAACAATACAATGAAATTATTCTATTCTTTCGTGAATAATGACTTAATTAATATCTTAAGACAATGTTTGCATAAATCTTACATTTTAATGGTGTGATCGGATTTGTCTGAGTTTCTGTTTCAATGTGAAGTCGGTTAGAATCTAATCCATTGTGTCCATTGGATAATTTCAAATTGTTATCGATATCTCCATTAGCCACAGCAGAAACATTTCCATTGGGAACAACTTCCTTTACTCGCAATTCTTGTTTGAGGTCTGAAGAAGAAAATATGAATAACATTTTTGAAAGTAATACTTATTGGAAGAATTCATTTCATATCAATTTGAATAGAACACTTACCTCTAGCTTCATCGGACATTCGTTGCAGTTTTACACGCAAGTTTTCAATTTCATCAACTTCACTTTCCAACACCGCATTTCGTTCATAAGCTTGATTTAATAAAGCCTCAACACCGGCAACAGATTCAGAAATCACTCTATGAGAAGAAAACAAATAAGTTTTTCTTTATAAATATTTTTTATCAATCAAGAAGAATTTAATAGTACTAACCTTTGCCCTCTTTCTAAATCATCATTTTTCTGCTCCAACTCTCTGATATATGCAATTTGTTTTTCTTTATCGGCCAATAACATTTTGATTTGATTTTCAAATTGAAGATTTTCATGTTGAACTTGATCAATTTTTTTCTAAAAAATTTTCACTGTCTTTAATTGCATAAACCAAACATTTTATAGCTTTCTCTTAGTTTCTATTTGAATTAGATATTGTTTGCATGTTACTTTATATGACTCAAAGAGAAAACTATAAAAAAGTAAACATTTCAGGGTATCTATATATAAAATTTATTATTATGAATTAAATTTGTGCATTTGCTCAATAGACAAAATATGAGATTGAAGCAAAAGAATACAAAACATCCAATTTTGGTAACCTCGTCAAGATTGTATGGAGAAATATCAAAATAATCACAACAATCGTATTAAATGTAGTTGATAAATAAATTACCTTTAACGCTTCATTCTCTGTGTCTAGTCGTCGGTTTCGATTTCTAAAGTCAGATATCATTTTTTCCTTTTCATCTAAACTCATTTCGAGTTCCTTTTCGACTTGTACAGATTGTTCTGTGTACTCATCTAAGTCCCGTTGGATGCATACACATCTGAAATTATAAAAAATCGTAAAAACTACTAGAAACAAGTGGTTGCACAATTTATATCTTCACCTTTCGCTGTAAAATTGAGCAGCCTCACACCAGTGTGGCTCCATGTTGCTAATGTTGTATGGATTACCTGAAAATTAATAAGCATATTAGTGTTGTAGCATCAAATTAACTGTAAAAAATCGGGAGAAGAACTACACATTTGTTTAAATATTAGATAATCGTACAAATAGACATTTATATCGAATGACGTTTTCAATATTGACATTTAAAAGGCTAACATTCGGTGACATTAGTAATAATTAATTATCGACGGCATAATTAAAAGATAAAATAAAATAGTATTCAAGATAGAACACGGAACATATAATTCAATGTCACTAATATGCGTCACAGTCAAGTTGTCAAGCGATCGAGTGATCGTGGATTGTCAGTCTGTCATGATTATGTACTAACAAAGCTCATATCCTTTATATATACACAAATCCAGCTTATTGCCAAGTATATAAGTTGTATTATTGTATAGACGGAGATCGTTACCTTTGCTCGTCAACAAATAATGACAACAACCAGCACTGGAAAAATGGCGAAACCCAACTGACTATACTTCACTTTTCTATTTTGGCTGTTCGTTGTTGCTGCTTTATGTTGTGCATACATACATACCCGAAAATTTTATAATCAAGAATTAATTGCAATTATTGGAGTTTTGTGGATAGAATACATATTACTTTACGATTTAATTTTATTTTCAATATGATTGTTTATAATATGATTTTCATTTAAATATTGAGGGCTTGAGAGATATTTTTGTTATATTTTTTTCAATAAAATACCGATGAAATATCGATAATATTATTTAAATTTTTTTTCGCTGGGTTGTGAAATTGTAACAAGAGCAACACCGAATGATCTGGTTGATGGAAGTCTGTCTGTTCCTGTCGAGTCTTGTTGAGGATAATATTAGTGACATTACAGTATTAGAGTACAGTGACGGAGTACAGTGACAGTGACAGTGACAGAGTACAGTGACAGAGTACAGTGACAGTGACAGCGGCAAGATGCTGACCAGGAGCAGAGTGTGACATGGTGGGGGCGGCAGCGCGGGGGATGGGACATTGCCTGAGCTGCCTGTCGCCTAGTGAGGCCCAGCCCCGCCCACAGCCCCGCCCGCAGCCCCAGGAGGACCAGCCTCACTCTCATTCTCACCCTCAATCACAACCTCAGCCCCCGCCTCTTGCTGTTTCTCATGGTACTAATTCCAATTATTTATTTTTGACATAATTCTTTTCATGAAGTCATACAACTTAATATTTTAATAATAAATATATATATTTCATAAGCTCTATTGGACTTTTCAGAAATGAGTGAAATTCACACACAATATCGAGTGAGAAGAAAGTCGAATTCAGAATATGTCCAGAGCAGTCTTCAACCGCTGCTGCTTCCTGACGATCCTTACGTGAACGGCAACAGGAAGAACAATTCATTTAATCACATGCCGCCCTCCAATCAGAACTCTACCATAGTCCACCCGATACCGATCCTCGCTACCGAATCCAGTAATCACATTCGGACAGCGCAGATCGTCACGGAGAAAAAGAGTTTCTATCAGAAAATCAACACGCCAAAGTCAGTATTCAATATGGGATCGAGCGAGTCACGGTCCTTTGAGGCTCGCATAAATACTCTGTTCGAACACTACAGAGATCCGGACGAGGACGCGATCCTATCTGAGGGCATTGAGAAATTGTGCAATGATTTACAACTGTGTCCGGATGAATTTAAGGTGTTGGTGTTAGCGTGGAAACTGAACGCGGAACAGATGTGCCGCTTCAGCAGGACGGAATTCTGTCAGGGTTTGAAGGCTATGAAAGTGGATTCGATCAAAGGTGTTCAGAATAAATTGCCCGAGATCGTGTGTGAATTGCAGAAGGACGATGAACTATTCAAAGACATGTATAGGTTCACGTTCAAATTCGGGCTGGACGTGGTCACCGGTCAGAGGATTCTTCCGGCTGACGTGGCCATCGTGCTGTGGCGTCTAGTCTTCACGGTGTGCGAGCCTCCGATACTGAACAGATGGCTGGATTATCTGAGTCGACACCCTCACATAAGAGGCATCCCCAAGGACACCTGGTATATGTTTCTCAACTTCGCCGACGTCGTCGGAACCGACCTCAGCAGCTACGACGACACGGAGGCGTGGCCCAGCCTTTTCGACGACTTTGTCGAATACGAAAATGACCAGATGAACCAGAACATTTCAAAAAGTGATAATTGTAGAATATCAGACTGATGACAAACACCGACGACTGTTTTTCGCTGCTACAATATACATATAGTTCTATAGATGTTTGCAACTGGCTAAAATAATTATAATATTGCCAATTTTGTATCCTTTACAATCAAGTCAAGTTTTAATAATTAAGTTTGTATTTATGAATCGAAAACAAATCGACGCGCATTCACTGTACAAGTTGTAACCGTTAATTAAATAAAAATATGTGTAAATGATAAATAACTATGTATATGTATATATTGTAACCCTAATGTGATAAGAATCGCTATTTTTAACAGGATCTTTTATATTAAATCAACATTTGCCAACTGTGGTGTAGGAATTGTATTTAATTTAATTTATTTTCTTCTAACACGCTGTTTTATTTCCTCGATCTCGATCTTGAGATGTGTTGTTAAAAGATCCTAATTCAGTGATTCCACATGAATACATAATAAATGAGATTATTATAATTAGCAGAATGTGCGAGCAATTTTTCATACCATGACGGCAAATTCTGTATACATAAATGTGATGTTTGATTATTATCATGCATGTTTTTTTTTTTTTTACATACTCTACATTAAATATTTTTTAGGTAATGTGTCATTGTACATTTTGCATTAAATAAAATTGACAAAACATTATATTTATTTTTGGTTTGATTCATTCCATTCAGATCGAATTTGCAAACAATTAAAAAATAGTACATATTTGTATGGCGGCTCTCGCAGCCTACACTTGCAAACTTGGATTTTAAATTAAGGCACTTACAGCCGATTCAATAAGTGTAATGATTGTGTGCATATACAAATAATACCAAGCTATTCGTATACGCACCAATACTATTCAGCTCTAGGACAACTCACTAACACTAAGATTTATGAAATTTCATGAATGATGTTTGACATTTACTCTATACATTCATTAAATTTACAGGCCATATTCAATAAAATAGTGTAGTGTGCGTGCAGTGCACTACCAAGCTCTAGTCTATTCGTACACACACGACTCACTAATACACTTATATTGAATACAGTCAATTGGACCAAAGAAAAATTGTTTATCAAGGATGAATAAAACACGAGAATATAATGGGACATTTGCATTTATTACGAAGGCATGAAACTTAAAAAAAAGTAGTTGGCAATTATACAATATTTAATCATATTAAATTGTCAATGATCTTTCTTGGTATTTTGATAATGACACAATACAGTGAAAATAAAAACGTAAATCCTGAAGCGACATTTTGTTGACGATGAAAATAAAACATTGAATAAATATCAAAAGCATTTCTAAATATGTACGCGGGGGCGTCATTATGTCCACAACCGCCCCCGCATATAATCTATGATAGGTTCGAGTGTCATTCTACAATCGATTGACTAATTTGCACAACAAACTTACTACTAATATAATATAATATAATATGTATATAGCGAACTAGCTTCACTTCCGATCGAAAATCAAAACATTTGTTATCCAGTAAATTATCTATAAATCGGAGAAGAACTATTGATTACATTCATTAAGGCACAATTATCATTTAATTTGTTATTGATTTATACATATATATATAAATATAACTAATGAAAGGGAGCGTACAAAAGCTATAAAGAAAAAATCACACTCGCCTCGACGACATTATAAGTAAGTTTATCAAAAATTAGAAAAAGACTCTACAAAGTGACCGACTGACTAAATTGAACCGTTTAAAGCGTATTTTCATTGCGTTCATTATCAAATTCCAAGTGGAAGAGTACAAATTAAACAAAAACATCTCACTCGCCTCTCGCAAATCCATTACGCTTGCGGACACTCGGGCGGTATTGTGACGATACGGTAGCGTGATTTTAAAATATTTAAACTGCACCAGTGGATCAATTACAATATTCTCGCCTCACACATATATATATATTTCATTTCGTTCAACGTAGACCACAATTAAATATCAATTTAAATATCTGCATAGACAACTTAAACAGTAAAAACAATATTTGATACATCGCAACCGTTCTCTACATACACAAAACAAAACAATATATATGCTTTTTTATTTTATTATCATTAAAAAATCTTATCAGATGATTATTCAACAAAGTATCGTTATTCACATAAAAATTCCTCTCCTCGGTTGAGTTATAAATACTATTATAACAGACTGATTATCCATTTTATCATCAAGGGTCCTATTACACGCGATCTGGACACATTAATTTACAAAAATACAGCTCCGTCCGGATATATACCATAAATTTGATGGGAAACAAATACAAAAACATCGGCAGCACCAAATCTTATTACTGATACAGAAAAAAATAAACCAAGATACTAGTTTTTATTTGATGCGATTAATAAGAAAAGAAAATCGGTGGTATATAAAGCAGCAGGCGCAAGAGAGAGAGACTTCACGAGACGTTCTTCCGATTCCTTTTTTATTTTATTTGTTTTGTATAAAAATAGCAATTGGTGTTTGGGCAGCACGCTGCATGCAATCAAGTAGTGTGAAGTAATGGCCAATGTCTCCATTACTCCATCGCACCCCGGATCCCTTATAAAATATGAATATATATATATATATTTTTCTTTTATCTTGAATAATATATTAATGTGTGTGTGTATGTTGTTAATTGTAGAAATGTATTAAGGACACCTAGCCTAGCTAACTACTAGTCTAAGCTTCAACATGACTCGCTCACTCAATAACCTTCAGCACTTTTCCAATCGCAATTGTTTTATCTGAAAATAAAAACAAATTAATATTAACAAGATTCATCGGCTAAGAGGGTGCAAAAACCAGTTTTCTCTATACAAATTATTTTCAATAATTTGTGCATAAAATTATGGACCTTCCATTCCGAAAATTCGGAACATCGGATTATTAAATTTTGAAATACAGTGGAACCTCAACATACGTATTTAATTGGTTCCACAACCTTGCTCGTATTTCAAATTCGAGATCCGAATCCTTTAGCGGAATCGATGGATACAGTTCTGAAATATTCTTGGATGCATGTCCGACCCACACTTTAACCAAGACTCGGAAGAAGTTGGCTACCTCCAATTCCAGGAGGAAACGCAAAGAGCATACTTTAATTTTATGCCTTGTATGATCCGGAATGCGTGTCCAGTGGTTAATCAGATTCTCGAACTATATCCGAACAGCCAGATTCGAATATTCTTCAATTATTTCAAATTACTCATATCTCAAAGCAACAGAAAATCCCGCTTGCGTCTCCCGTTCAGTGTTTATAATGCTAACACTTAACAGTAAAGTAACCCTATTACTATTTTTACTCCGGTTCCGATTCCGGTAAACTCAACATAGAATTTTTGCTTTAGATGTTAGAGAATTCAAATAAAATAATAAAGGTAAAAACGAGTTAATGCACCCAATTAACAGACCTATGTTTATTAGACATAATGATAACTTACTTTCATCTCTTAAAGTAAATCTGCCCATTTGTTGAAAGACTTTGAATTGCTCTAAACAAATAACACCCGAGCATTCTATTCGCATGATGGCCACTTGATCTTGTTTCACAAAACGCGGCCTAGTTTTTGATTTCTCACCAGTCTTCTTATCTACGAGGCATATTAAGGCCTGAAAATTATAAAAAATTTAAAATACACTGTAAATTGAAAACTATTTTATTTAGATTAAAAAAAAAAAACTACTTACTTTAACAGTTACTTCTTCTGCCGCACAATGAATATGCATAACGGCTGAATAACCAGCGCAAATGATAGACTTATGTTCTAATATAACTACCTGGGCATCAAACACCTGAAAAAAAATTACAATCCAACAGTTAAAAACTGAAAACAATCACAATAAATTATTTAATAACTTACTTTTCCTGTTTTGATGGGATTAGCTGCATCACACAAGACAAATCCGGGTGAAACATCTTCTTCTTCAATTCCTTTTAACTTAATTTTGACATTTTCACCTGGTCCAATGGAAGTGACTTCTTCGTCATCAGACCACAACTGGTCGACGGTCACTTGTGTCCTGTTCGGCATTAATAGAAGCGATTGCCCCTTTCTGGTGCTTCCGGCTTCAACTTTTCCCATCACAACCGTTCCCATGTCTTTGTACTTGTCTACGACAGGCATTATGAAAGGACCGTCCATCTTTCTATTCAACGACGGCATGTTGTCAATAAACTCGATAAATGCTGGTCCTCGGTACCATGGACATGTGGATTCCTCTATTTGCTCTCGTATACCTTGACCTGTCTGTCCCGAGCACGGAAGGAATGACAAGTCTTTGGTCGGATTAAATCCTAGTTTTTTTAAATAAGGTAAAATTTTATCTTTACATTCGTTATATCTAAAAAAAATAAAAAGTCATTAATCAATATTATAATAACATTAAATAAAAATTGTAATATACCTAGCCTCATCCCAATTTACAGTGGCATCGTCCATTTTGTTTACTAGAACTACTAAATGCTTGACGCCGGCAGTCTTGGCTAACATAGCGTGTTCCCTCGTCTGGCCGCCTCGATCGAAGCCAGTTTCAAATTCACCTTTTCTAGCTGATATGACCTATCATCACAATAATTAGTTTTTAAATACGTTAAACACATGCTAACAACAAACAGTAAAATTGTACAAACCAGAACAGCCAAGTCGGCTTGAGCCGCGCCACCAATCATGTTCGGCACGAAACTTTTATGCCCGGGGGCATCCAATATTGTAAAGTGCTTTTTCTCAGTTTCAAAATAGGCTCTTCCAACTTCGACAGTCTTACCTTTATCTCTTTCTGAAATTTTAAATATAAAAACAAATTAGCACAATGAATAATTATGGGTATGTCAGGCGAAGCATGAGAGCAGAATCAACGCGGTTGACATGGATTACTTACGCAGCATGTGTGGAAAGACCAGATATGATAGAGTGAGAAATGAAGAAGTGAGGAATGAATGTGGAGTAAAGGAATCCATGTTACAACTTCAGGAGAAGAACCTTCTGCGATGGTTTGGACATGTCGAGAGAATGAGTGATGGAAGACTGACTAAGGTGATTTATGTGGGCGAGATTAGCGGAAAGAGAGGAAAAGGAAGACCGAAGAAGACGTGGATGGATGTGGTTGGTGCTGCTCTTAAGAAGAAAGCAGTTAGGAGCACCAAGAATAAAAGAAGATGTATGACTAGAATAATGAATCTAGAGGAAGCAAGGGAGATATGCAAGGACAGGAGTGAATGGAGAAAGATCGTAAATTTATAAATCTGAGTGCAGCAACAGACCGGGCCAACCCCGAAAGGGAGTAGTGCGTCACGATATATATATATATAATAATTATAAGTGTATTAAATCAACTACCTTCTTGGTTAGTATCTAAGGCCCATGAGAGATACCAGGATTCTCGAGATTTTTCTCTAGCTTCTCTTTCATATTTTTCTAGCGTTCTTTTATCCACCATTCCAGTTAAAGACATAATTTGTCCACCGATAGTAGACTTTCCGGCATCTATCATAAAGGAAAGAGAAACCATTAGAATGAGTAATACAGAAAAGCTCGGTATATTATATGAAGGAATTTGAAATATTATTGTATGGAGTATAATTGTACGAACAGACTTTAAATAAATGTTAAGTAGAAAGTTATTTTTCTCTTGCATTCGATTATGCCAATTTATTATTTTTATCTTATCAACTTACCGACGTGGCCGATGAAAACAACATTGACATGCTCCTTTTTACTTCTAGTATCTTCGATTCTCGGGGGTTTCTTTTTCACTACTTTTCTTAATTCTTCGACTTCATCTTCTTCCTGGAAATCGAATGTGAAAAATGATATCGGGAGCGGAAGGTGGTAATGATGAGTAAAATTGTAATATGTACCTCTCCGGCTTCTCCACCATCTTCATCGGGATCTCGGTCGGGAGTCAAGAGAGCATCGTCAGCCTCTGCCTCCCAACTGTCTGCTGTCGGAGATCCACTGTCTGCGCCAGACGAGGACATGGGAGGCGGTTCTTCCACTCTGGGGCAGGCCATCGCGTCCCCTTCTCTGCCTGTAAATCACCAACAAAATTTACGTTGAGAAACTAGCCAAATAGTGTCAAGTCAAAGTGAAAGTCGTCTAGTAAAACGAGTATATTTTTACAAAAGTTGCACGTTCTGAATAGAATACAAAAAAAAAGTAATAAGAGCAGCTGTCAGCGATAACGAGGCAATGACAAAGCGACCTTTGTCGGGGGTTATTTCAAGATATGCTTCTTCTGGTCAGCGACTAGTGATGATGACTGTCCAGTGTCCAGTACAAGAACACAACTACAACTACTTGACTGACTTTAGAAAGGCTAAAGTGCCACGTGACGGTTCTACAGTGTACACGTGTCTGTGTGGACTGTCAGCTTCTCACCGTTTAAGAGTCCTTCGAGGGCGCACTCGCTCGAGGGGGAGGAGTCCATGGTGGCGGGGGGCGGAGACTGCGAGGGGGGCGGGGCTGCTTCAGGGGCGGGGGCGGCGGAGGCAGCTGGGGCGGCTGGGGCGGCTGGAGCGGCGGGGGCGGGTGATGACACGGGGGCCATGCCGAAGGAGGGGATGAACTCTACAGCATTGACGTTCAGGGTCGAGAACTTCGGAGACAACTCTGAGGACAGGTCGGCCTCGCTCTCCCAGCAGTCAGGCGCCGTGCCCTCGGACATGACCACTAGCCACTAGCCACTGTGCTACTGTGCCACTGTCACCGGTTACTCTGTAGTTAGATCCTGTTGTCCTCGTGGTGGGTGGACTAGTGCTGATAGTGATAGTGGCCAGAGCCTGCAGTGGTTCAGTGGTTCAGGGTTCCTGTCTGTCACGGCGGCCTGCTCACTGCACAACGCGGCCGAGACTGTGACACGCGCCAACACGCGTCTCCTCTGTCCCTTCTTCTTCTCTTCTCAATATTTATTTTATTATTTATTATTGCTATATTTTTAATATTTATTTTCTGTGATTGTTTAATTAGTGATTATTATTATAGAGTATGTTATTGACTCTCGATGTCCGGTATGCTCATTTCCGGTCTACACGCTCCCACCTCCAAATTCAAATTTATCCCACCGATAAGAAACATTCAAAGGTTTTTATTGGCGTTTGATTTTCACACAATGTTTATAAAAAAAATCAATCGTCCTTAAAAAAAACTGTTTTAAAAATTACTTACAAAACGAGATATTAACTTGTTTTTTTTTTTCATCAAATCCGTTAACTGATTTCAACGTAGGTTATTAACAATTTTTGCATTATAAATATACAATACTTCAGATAGGATAAGAGACCTACCTATATTTTTTTTACAATCACACTACAATTTCATACGAGTATACATTGCCAAACCATATTACTCATTTCCAAGTGAAATCGATGTAAGTATGTATCTTCGAAAGCAAATTTTGGCAAATATAATCTAAAAAATGCTGACCTTTTTTAAACAATTATTTAGTGTATTGTTACTAGTTCTAATTTTGTATAAAAATTATATTTAAGATTGAATAAACATTTTTAAAACACGAAAATAAATAATTATTTTTTTCATTATAGTTATGATTGCACAAACAAAATCAATCAAAAAAATAGATCACAAATATAGTTATTTGCGATTAGCTCCTTATATTGTTGTGCAATTTTTATGTCAAATTAAAAATAAATACATTTAAATATATAAATAACAACGACACTTTTCAATTTGATCGGTATTGTCACAAGAAGGTTGTCACCAACGGATCTCTCCATAAAGTCTCGCGAAGCATATGTCTTCGCGTTATAATCACCTTTTATCTATTCGTGCATGACTTTAGAATAAAAAGAGCTTATAATGGCTACTTTCGTCATCCACGAAGACATGGAGGAAAACCGTCGTTTGAATTCAAAATGTGGTGGTCGTAGAGTCTTGGCGACAATCACCAATGTTAGTCACAATATTAACCACCCTGACAAACCGATAAGGGTATGTTTCAATACGTAAATATGAAAGCCCGTTGAATTAATTTTTAATAATTGAACTTTCAATTTCAGTGCCCTTTAAAATCTATTGCAGAAAATAACGTGATCAAATGCTTTGAGAATCAAAACAAACCTTTGACTAGTATTAAAGAAAACATAGAAGACTTGTCAATATGCATGGACGATGATATTATATCCCCATTGAAAACACCTAAGTCTGACGATAAGAATTATGAACCCATGTCTGTTGATAAATCATTCCGGGAATCTAAAACACTGGCAAAAATTAAAAACAAGGCTGAACAAGTTGTATACATTGAACCTCTCTACAGAAAAGTAATGCAGAAATCCATCTGTTATGTTGTATTTTTTCTATTTGTATATATTTATTTCAGGAAATAATAAAATACCTATTCGAAGCGGAAATTAAACACAGACCGCATCCTTTATATATGAAGAAGCAGCCCGAAGTGAATGATGGAATGAGATGTATTCTTATCGATTGGTTGGTTTCCATCAGCGACGAGTATAATTTTACTCCTGAGACACTTTATCTCGCCGTCTCATATATTGATAGATTTCTCAGCAAGATGTCTGTGGTATGTGATAGATTAATTTTTCTTACCCAATAAAAAAATCTCACCAATTACTAATTACAGGTTCGATCAAAGCTGCAGCTTGTTGGAGCGACGGCTATGATGATCGCTTCCAAATACGAGGAAATATATCCACCAGGTTTTTTAAATACTATATGCATTTTTTGAAAGCAAATTTTTAATGATTTTTTTTGCAGATACATCGGAGTTTGTTTTTCTGACCAATAATACTTATACAATAAAACAAATCACCAGAATGGAACAAATGATGTTGAGAGTTCTTTCTTTTGATTTAACGGTGCCGACCATTCAGACATTCCTCGATGAATATACGGTGCAAGCAAATCTGAATAAAAAATCGCAAAATATGGCAATGGTGTGTATGGATAAATAATCTTTGATACGCTTGGTTTATTAATCATCTGCTTTTATTTTCAATTTAGTATCTAAGCGAACTGTGCCTAGTGGAAAGTGTAAACTATGTGCAATACCTTCCGTCACAATTAGCCGCATCGTCCATTGCTTTATCTCGACACACACTAAACGAAACAGTTATATGGCCAAAAGAGTAAGTGAAAATAACCTGAATCATGTATACAAATATCACAATTCGTATGATTTTCTTTACAGATTAGAGACCGTTAGCGGGTACACGTTGGAAAAATTAAAACCTTTGCTTAGACAACAACACAAAGTATTCGAAGAATCACCTACAAAATCGCTGCAGGCTGTTAGACAAAAATTCGGAAGATCTTCTTTAGGCTACGTATCAAAAATTAACCCGAGAATATTAACACTCGATGATTAAATGATTAAAACCAAACACGCAAGCGATGGGTTTGTATTGAAAGTTTTATAAATGAATTGTGATAATTTTGTTATGCATGCAAACAATTGCATTTATTTTAATATTTTATATTATTTAATTTTAAACGTTTGACTTGATGCAGTTTCATTACATTTTTATAATTAACCAGTGAGTGTGGAACTGTGAAATATTGTACAAAAAAAAATTTTAACTTATAACAAGACTGAATAAAAGATGATAATATAGAAAAAATATGTCTTTTTAATTTCACAAACATTATTTATAACTTGTCTTAAGTATCACAGGAAGATTGAAAGTTTAGACTCTCAAACTTACATAAACAGGTAAAAGCGTAGTTTGTCGTAAGCACATTAATTAATAAATATTTGGCATTGTCCTGTATATCATTGAGATCAAGCCATTTTACAAATATAAAATATTTTTAAATGTAAAGTAAAAATATTGTCACAACAATTCGTCAGTATTTGTGTGAAGAATGCTTTTTTGGCATTAACATTTAATAATATTAATAGTAATGAGATTGAATATTATTCACACTTTAAATTATTTTGAGAACATTTCGAGTTACCATTATTTTTACATATTGTAATTAAGGCATTGTATGAATTTGGTCCATTTCGGAATATAGTCTTTGTATATTTAAACATTACATTTGCATTAAAAATAATTTATAATATTAAAAGTTAACAATGGAAGACTATGATTCTATTTTTTTTTTAAAAACTATTGTGATGAAAATATACAAAATGCATGCTAAAACATTAAACAAAAAATGAACAATTTATTTAACCATAAGAAATGGGACCACTAATATTTTATAAATGTATGTATTTTTATTAAAAACTGACATCACAAATATTTGAAGAATTAATTATACGGGATGAGTTTATTTTAAAAAGTGGGTGTGGTCCCAGAAATTAATAAAATATTCATTGATTTGTAAACAAAATGAAAAATCATTGTTTTTCAATAGTAGTAAAGTATTTTCAATCCATTGCAAGAGAACCGAGTGTATACAAACAATACTAAAATAGTAATAACAATGGAAAGAGTTAATATAATAAGAAAATTTGTACCCAAAACATTTAATAGAATTCGTCAATAGGCAAGAATAAATTGCAGTCAAGCTTAAAGTAAGTGAAATTATGTATTTATAATATTTTTAACTAAAACTAATAGGAAGTTCATTGAAATTGGTGGGTTGTGAAAATAATTTTGAGAACTAGAAGCACATCATAAAAGGGTTACTTGGCCCATATTGTCAGCCATAACCATGTCCATGACCACTTGGAAGACACCTTGAATATTCGATGTGTCTGTCGCCGTCGTGAAATGCGGAAAAACAAGCTTATTTTCATTCTTATTGCGTGAAGAGAATTCGGCTTGAATGAACAGAGCTGCACTATCCACATCTCGGTCCGCACCTTTAATAATATGAATAGATTAAATAAAAATGTTACTAAAACAAATAGCTTCATGTAATCAATTTGATTTACCTTTATAGTGAGGAAAATACTTTCGTAAGTGTCGACCGGAATGTAATATTTTTTCTCTGAACAGGTCAAACTTATTGAAAAATAGGACGAAAGACGCATCTTTAAAAAAGCGATTGTTAATTATTTGCGAGAATAAATTCAAGCTCTCCTCCATTCGGTTCATGGATGGATCCTCCTGAAAAAATTTAACGTTCAATAAAAATCAATATAAAACTATAATTTGTTTGAATAAAAGCTACCAGTAGTGTCATATCATAGGCGCTTAGTGAAGCCACAAATAGAACAGCTTTAACGTCATCGAAACAATAAATCCATTTTCTCCTTTGCGATCTTTGACCACCAACATCGTACACACTAATATAAAAAAATAAATCATTATAACAATTGTCCTTAAATTAAAAAATAAAATAAAACAAGTACCTTATAATCACATCATCAATACTGAAATGCGTTTCCATAATCCCGGTAGTTCGCACTCTTGCTCTTAGAACATCCGTGGGTGTAGGAATATATTTATCATCTAAGAGTCTATCCATATTTTCAAACAAACTGGAATAATTAAAAAATAATAACATATAATGAAATCTTCTTTATTTTTATTACAGATAAGACTCCATATTCTTGGAAAATATAAAGTAGTCAATCAACATGAGTAAGTAGACTTTAAATTATATATTTAAATTAATTTGAATGCAATTGATACTTGAAAATGGAACTATGCTTTTGTTTATTGTTTTGAAGCCTGTTCTAATATACCCATGCATTTTTTAATATATTGTTCACTCCGTAAGTGCCAAACATAAATATGGAGGTTTGGCTTAATTTTAAAATTATTATAATAAACTTACTATAATGCAGAATCATTAAGCTCATATTCAAAGCCTCTAGCGACAGCTAATCGTACTCCTCGATCTCTCCAGAGTGATTGTAAAGCTATTGCGACAGTCGGAATTACACGAAATTGAAGATCGAATACACTTCGACTCAGCAGGACTTGTTGAGCGTGAGCCTAAAATTTATTTTTATGCATTTTAATGTTTTTACTCTTTCATTTATAAATTAGAAATTTGGAATATGTATATACTTTATTGTTAATATCTTGAAGATTAATTCGAAGACGGCCCATTCCCGCTAGTACATATTTCATAGATGCCAAAAGATTATCCAACATTGTAGGCCGAAAGGCACTTCTTTCTCCTTGACTGAACCCACTACTGTGTATTATCTTCATTTGCTTAACCAGAGTACTCTTTCCGCTTTCACCGGCGCCTGCAATGAACATCACGTTTAATTAAGAAAAGTATTTCAAAAGTCAACGAACGCATGCGATAAAAGTTCACATGGTAACAATGCCAAGTTAGAAAGTGGAACACCAACGTTATAGCGTATTAAATTGCTTTATTTTACTGATGTTATATTTTTAAATGATATGTTATAATATAATACAGGAAAATAAAGAAATAAATGAACCTAGAAGAAGAATTTTGATAAGTTTAGTGGTGGTGGCGGGAGCCATGTCTCTGTCCAGTAGTTCCCTGTCCCGCTTCACTTGTCTCCAGACACTGGCACAGGGTCCCATGATGATTGTCACTGCTCACTGATGGCTTTTGCAGCTTTTCGTATTTGTCTTAAATCGATCCATTTTTCTCGACGTATTCTCGGAGACTAGTGAAACCTGGTGAAACTCGACCACAACAAAGCTTTGACAGCGTTGTACCATAGACACTTTATTTACTTTCACCGAAGCGTCTCGATTTTGTTTTCATCTAACTTTAAAAATCTTTGAAGGAACCAAAAAATATCTTTCAAAGAAATTTTATTTCATGATTGTAATCATTTTCATGAAACTTTGAAAATGCTTCATAGTACCTATATATTGTGAATTTTCATAATTTATAAAGTAAATATTTGTATTTTGGATAAACTTTAAATTTAATAAAATAATTATAAAACAGAAATAATCATGACGATATTTATAACGGTTGCAATATTCACTAGCCAAAAATTATTGACAGAACGTAGTGACAGTTTGACAGAAAACACGTGTTGAGCTGAAATTTTAAAATAGTGAAAAGTTAAGAGAAGAAACGAAAAATGGGGCGGCAAAACAATCAACTGCCGGACCGATTGCCTCAGTTGCAAAATTTAATTAAAAGAAATGCATCGACATATCGTGAAGAGTTTCTCCAACAACGTCAACACTTCCAAGGCACTTTGGAAGTATTTAAGCTGGAACCGGGCGTTCCGAGCCCTTCTTTGGCTGAAATGTCCATGTTTTTAGCCCAAGTCAGCCAGTGCTATCCTGAAGATATGACTGACTTTCCGCAAACTTTAGTCAACTTACTCCAAACACATTGCGCGATAATGGACCCAGATTTACGGCTTTCACTGTGTAAGGCACTAGTATTGCTAAGGAATAAAGCCTTATTGGCTCCGGGAGAACTTCTCACTTTGTTTTTCCGACTACTGCGCTGTAGGGATAAAAATCTTCGACAGTTTTTGCAGACACATATAGTGTCAGATATAAAAAATGCTAATTCTAAACGAAAAGATGTTCAATTGAATTCCACATTGCAGAATTTTATGTATACTATGTTACAAGATTCTGATCCTAAAGCAGCTAAAACTTCTGCTGACATCATGATAGATCTATACAGTAAAAATGTATGGAATGATGCTAAGACTGTAAATGCAATAGCTTCAGTGGGATGTTTCTCTAAATTCACAAAGGTTGTAGTTGCATCTTTAAAGTTCTTCCTTGGAAAAGACGAAGATAAAGAGGAGTCAGATTCTGACAGTGATGATGAACCGACACCCCGCAATACAGCCAAATCAAACAAATTTAACAAAAAAACAAGGAAACGAGAAAAGAATTTGGAAAAAGTGAAGAAAATGTCAGTGAAGAGTAAAAAAAAGAAGTCTCAAGCTCCATCATTTAATTTTTCTGCATTACAGTTAGTTAATGACCCTCAAAGTTTTGCTGAACGTCTGTTTAAAAGGGTGGAAACATCAAATGAGAGATTCGAAGTGAAATTGATGACTCTCGATGTTATTTCTCGACTCATCGGACTTCATGATCTTTTCCTTTTTAATTTTTACCCTTTTCTTTCTCGGTTAATTCAACCTCATCAGCGAGAGGTTACGAGAATTCTTCAGTTTGCTGCTCAAGCTTCACACGAGCTGGTGCCTCCCGATATTATCGAACCGGTCTTGAGAAGTCTAGTAAATAATTTCATCACCGAAAGAAACTCTACAGATGTCATCGCCGTCGGATTAAATGCAGTACGCGAGATTTGCGCTAGATGTCCTCTTTCAATGACTGAAGAATTACTGAGAGATCTCGCTCAATATAAATCATACAAAGATAAATCAGTCATGATGGCTGCAAAGTCTTTGATTACAGTCTATCGAACATCTCTTCCTGAACTATTACACAAAAAAGACAGGGGTCGTCCAACTGAAGCGATGGCAGAGTTGAAAACAAAACAATATGGAGAAATTGATGCTAAAGATTACGTGCCCGGTTCCGAAGTCCTTCTACAAGAACAGACAACGGTACCGACAGTATCAAAAAATAAAAAAGTAGTTGATGATTCAGATAGTGATGATTGGATTGACGTTGATGACTCAGGATCCGAAGTTGAAATCGATTCAGATGATGACGATGAAAATACTACATTATCAGACGGTAACAAACCTAATAAAACTTTAAGAACTGCAGTAATGAAAAGAGAAATGAAAAGAAAACGTAAAGTTTTAAAAACTAAAAAACCCTCAAAGCCTATTAAAGAAGTTCCTAAAGATGATAAAACTGAAGGAGCTCAACAAATATCTCTAAATCGCATTTTCACCGATGAAGACTTCAAAAGGATAGATAAAGAAAATATCAAGAAACAGATAAGAGTAGCAAAAGGCATCAAAAGAAAATTGGAAGAAATTGAAGAAAAAAATAATGCAAGCGATGTCGTAAAATTGAGTGATATAGAAAACATATACAAAAAGAAAAAACACGATAAAAATACCAGAATGGAAGCTGTGAGAGCAGGAAGAGTAGGACGTGATAAATTTGGCTACAAAGACGGAAGACAAAATGTCAATTGCTCCAAAACCAATAGGGAAAAGAAGAAGACCAAAAATTATCAGATGATAATTCACAAAGCTAAAGGAAAGGTGAAGAGATCATTCAAGGATAAGCAGCAATCGTTAAAAAATTACTTGATCAAACAGAAAAAAATGAGATAGTTAATTATATTTTTTGACATAAATTATGAATAAAAATGTGTAATTTTAATCAACTAGTCTTTCATTATTTTTTTTGATGTCGTAGAAAATAAAAAAAAAATTTTTTTTTTTAATATTTATTATTTACAAAAAAAAAAGATACTAACAACTTGGATAATCTTAACCTAATAGACTTTAAAGATAATTAAAATAAATGGGTTCGGTATTAAATGTTGAGGTTTTTGGCATTGTCTTTAAGCAGGAAAGCTTCTGAAGCTCCTTCCCTCAAGAGGTCCCTGTTGTTATCCTCGTGCTGCGCCAGAAGAGCTGGTTTGATGGTGGTGAAGTAACGGTACACGCGGTAACCCAGGACTGCAGTACCCATCAGAGTCACAGCCATGCATGACAACACAGCTCCACGGTGCAGCTTGTCCAGCAACACAGACTTGGGAAACTTCCTCATAGCGGCTGCTGTTTGACAGATTCACACTTTGACAGGATAATATAACCTAGCACCGGTGTTGCCATTAGAGCAAATAGTGTTACCAGTGTCGATGTGTCAGTGTCATGTCATGGCATGTGTCATCGATGAAAGACAATTGTTATTGTTGTGACTTGTGATCGTGATCGTGATTGCAGCTGTGACTGGCGAGTTCTGAAGATGGATAACACATCTATCGGCAGCAGTGTCGAGAAAGCTACCTTTGGATCAGCCAACAATGATGACGAAGAGGAATTAATAAAAAGTGATGAAGAATGTTCACCATCAACCATTGAACAATATCCCGTGTCCGCTACTAGATTTGCGGTCAGTTTGATTCATCACCTAACTTATTCCTAAACAATAAATCATCAATATTGTCCTCCCCTATTTTAATCAAAAAGATTCCACATAAAACAACCAATAGATACGTCATATATATTATACATATTTATTCATATATTTTATTTATAGAATGTAAATTCGCTCGATGTCGGAAATGACAACATACATTCTTCGGTTCGCAGAAAAACGATAGGATCTATTGAGCCAGGCAATCTCAATGTTCTCTCCTCGAAATATGAAGTGAGTGAAATTCCTCTTTTCATTTTTAATCTTTGAACATTTGGTTAATTTATTTTCAATGTTTTAAGAGTTTAGATTATGATACATGCGAAAACCACCTTTTACTGGACGAAGAGAGGTCAAGAGGATATAAATTTATTGTGAAGAAAAATATTGCTAGATGGATAATATTTTCAATGATCGGTATAATCACCGCTATCATAGCATGTATAATTGACATTGCTATTGATGAACTATCAAACATTAAATATACCAATTTGAAGAAGTGTATCCTTTTATTTTGTATATGTATACAATTTTATTTATCATATTTTATATAATCCTTAACTCGAATAAACAGACATTGATAAATATGTGATGCTAGATCAACTTTACATTCCTTATTTAATATGGGTTGTATCGAACATAATTCCGGTTGCCATTGGCTCTATTCTTGTTGCCTATGTGGAGGTAGTATATAATTATTTTTTTATGTATATTTAATTGTCAATAAATATATTATTTATCTCATTCATATTAATACCTAGCCTGTTGCAAGTGGAAGTGGAATACCTCAAGTGAAATGCTACCTCAACGGTATTAAGATACCGAGAATTGTTCGAATTAAGACTTTGTTAGTTAAAGGAATCGGTGTTATAACATCTGTTGTCGGTGGTCTTGCTGGAGGAAAAGTAATCAGAAATTCTATTCATCAATCTTAAATATACTTTCTAATGCTATATCATAATAGGAAGGGCCGATGATTCATACTGGTGCCGTTGTGGCTGCGGGAATTTCTCAAGGAAAAAGTACAACATTAAAAGCAGATCTGGGTATTTTTGATTATTTTCGTGAAGATCATGAAAAGAGAGATTTTGTATCTGGCGGAGCTGCAGCCGGTGTATCAGCTGCTTTTGGAGCCCCGATTGGTTATTATATATTCTACAAATTAAAAAATTCTATTAAATCATCATTCTAATTTCCTTTTTTCAATATTTGTAGGAGGTGTCCTGTTTTCACTCGAGGAAGGTTCCAGCTTTTGGAATCAAAGTTTGACCTGGAGAATATTTTTCGCTTCTGTTATATCTAGCTTTACATTGAATTTAATACTTTCAACTTATTTTGGGCATCCTGGAGATTTAAGTTATTCGGGTAATTTGAAACTCTTAAATCAACCACACTTGTTTATTTATTTTTAAATTTTGTTTTATTTTTTAGGTTTATTGAGCTTAGGAAAAATGGAATCGCTTCCTTATGAAATCTATGAAATTCCCTTGTTTGTTGCATTCGGTGCATTTGGAGGAGCAATGGGGGCACTATGGAACCATATAAATTATAAACTAAGTGTTTTCAGATTGAAGTGAGTTGATATGATAATAATAGTTAAGATAAGATAATAAAGTTATATGAATTCTGAAATAAAAATTATTTTATAAATTTAGATTCGTACATTTGCGTTGGATGAAAGTAATCGAAGCATGCATAGTTGCTGCTATCAGTGCTACAGTTGGTTTTTTGACCATGTTTTTAATAAACGATTGTCGTCCACTTGGTCAAGATCCCACCAAACATCCGCTTCAGGTATTCAAATTGTATATTTTCTTGTTGGAGAATGTTATGTTGATTTATTTTAATTTCAGCTTTATTGCGGTGATGGAGAATATAATGCTATGGCAGCCATATGGTTTCAAACACCCGAGGCATCAGTTAAATCTTTATTTCACGATCCCCCTGGTTCTCATACAGTGTTGACTCTATTTGTGTTTGTCGTTTGTTACTTTTTCCTTGCTTGTTGGACATTTGGTCTTTCAGTTTCAGTCGGTCTATTTATTCCAACATTATTGACTGGGGCTTCCTGGGGTAGATTATTCGCAGTGTTCCTCCAAGATATGTTTCCAACAATGGTAATTATATTTAATTATTTGTTTAATTTTATTTTATTTTAATCATACTCATTTTAGGGCCCAATCAATCAAGGAAAGTATGCACTAATAGGTGCAGCTGCTCAGCTTGGAGGAGTCGTTCGCATGACTATATCCTTGACTGCAATCATTGTAGAAACCACCGGGGATATTTCCAATGCATTTCCTATTATAGTTACTTTGATGGCTGCTAAATGGACAGGAGACTTTTTCAACGAGGTTGTTGATAAATCCTTTAAATTATTTATAATATTCCAATTTAACTAATTTATTCATTTTAGGGTATTTACGATACTCATATACAACTAGCCGGAATACCACTGTTGCCTTGGGAACCTCCACCGCTGGCACACAATATTTATGCTTCCGAAGTCATGAGCCATCCGGTTATTTGTTTCAAAACTGTGGAAAATGTCGGTCACATTGTGGAAGTATTGAAATTAGTCACTCACAATGGGTTTCCTGTAGTTGACCCGCCATTTACTGATGAAGTATATTTAATAATCTTAAATAAATTGTTTCAACATTATTCATTTCCTCTCATATATTTTTTTAGAGTGAGCATACTACATACAAAAGATTCCGTGGACTCATATTACGTTCCCAATTGATTGTTTTATTACAACACAAAATCTTCAATGAAAAGCCATCGTATTGGGGTGATTATTTGAATGTTAATATTGACATGTTCCGTAAAGAATATCCAAGATTTCCAACTATCGATGAGGTATTTGATTTACATACCAATCTTGAAAAATAATCAAAATTTATATATTTGTGATTATTTTTAGGTAAACATCACTGAATTACAAAAAACATACACAATTGATCTAAGGCCTTTTATGAATCCCTCACCCTACACACTTCTGCATAGTGCTTCTTTGCCGCGTATGTTTAAACTGTTTCGAGCATTGGGTCTCAGACATTTACCAATCATCAATGACATCAATGAGGTAACATAGTATTTAAAAAAATAAGAAAATGAATTGAATAAACAATTATTTATAATTAAAGGTTATTGGCATGGTAACGCGGAAAGACTTGGCTAGGTACAGAGTTTGGAAACACAAAGGCAGAATGGGCTTAGAAGAATTATTAGTATCTGATGACTAATTGATATTGATATTATAATTTAAGTATGCATCACATGGATAAAGAGCAATCTCTTTTTTTTAAGTTTTTCCCAATATAACAAATCATACAATTTGATCATTTATTTACATATTTAGTTATTGAATGATTTATTATTAAAACATTTATATTTAACCTTTTATACTACAGTTGAACTCGTTTAAAGCAAAAAAGTTATCAAGAAATATCAGTTAATATGAATCAATAAATTTGTCCTGAATTAAAGGTTGGTTCATTTAAAAAATATTTTGGTCCCGACGATTTTGTATTAAGTTTGCTCGACTGTGGTTTTATTAGCCAATTTATGAATGCATACTTATTATTAATTAACAAATGTGTACCTTACTCAAAAAGATTTCATGAGACCAAATAAAAAAAATGTGATATTTTGTAAAAAAAGAAGGAACGATTATTTTGTTTTTTTTCTTAAATGAATTATTATAAAACTAGTTCCTAGTGTCAAATAATCAAATGTTTCAAGCCATGTTTAATTGTATCGATATATTTTATATTAAAAATTATTTATTTAAGACTCAGTTTTTATTTTGAACCCTGTTGCTCAGTCAATTGCACAAATCTTTAAGAAATCATGTTCTATAAAAAACGCAATCTTTTTTATACTCTTAATGTTTATTTAAAATACTATTCGTTTTGTTGAAAAAATAAATCTTCGAGGAGAGGTGTTATAAAGTATAAAAACAAACTGATTTATTGAATGTGCTTTTATTATTTTAAGGCTTGATGTCACCATCAATGAATGGTTTCAATTATTTTTAAACAGCCCCCATCCAAGTCCTGCCCACAGTTGGAAGAATAACATAACTGGAAGAATTATAATGGAAACCAGTAAATAATATAAAAAATCGTTCATTTTCTTCCATCGAAGGCAGAACTGTCAGAATGCATCCTGTATTGCCAGTTATAGAAAGTAAATAATATATATATTTATTTATTTTTGTTGTTTGTCGTTTATTCGGTAAATAAAATGTAACCTTCGACATCCATATAGATTAAACAAATTTTGTATTATTTTGTCAATATGCAGTGTAGAGTTGAATAAAAGGGCAAATCCTGTACATAATTGTATGCTGTTTTCGCGGTGGGTGTATTTAATATTTATAACTTTTAAATTATGGTCGAATGTTAAAATTGTTTTCATTTGTACCCACCGTTTATCAAGTATGGAAATAATTAATACAAATTTGAAGGAAATGCGTGATGACTAAATTGTGCAATTTTCGCTTTTCGGCGATTTGGCTGCACGTTGTTGATATGAAATAAACGAGCGGTTTCATCGAAAGATTGTGCTTACATCGCGGAAGGATGGAAATGATTGTTTTTTTAGCGGAAGCAAAGATGATTCATGGTAAATCGCCCGTATTCTGCATGCATACATTTAAGGATAGGTAACTATTCACACTACCTTTTCTCAATTTTGACGTTTCCACCCTCAATTTTGACGTTTCCACCCTCAATTTTGACGTTTATAGTGAATACCAACTTTATGAACTTTATTGTGCAACTGACGTTACCGAATTAAATTCGTTTTAAAAATCTTCGATTGGTAGACCATGTACAGTAACAGGGAGACTGACTAGTCGAAGACTGGATGCTGATCAGGGCTGAAGGGGCGGAGACTGGAGCCAGGGAGCAATACTGACCAGTGAAGTATGGAAGATGGAAGAATGGCCTCGCTGGCAGTAGTCAGCAGTCTTAGCAGCTATGGTGAAGGACAGGAAGGAGACACGGAGCTGGAGGTGGAAGTGGAAGGTGCGAGGAGCTGCAGGGGCGGAGACTGGAGCCAGGGAGCAATACTGACCAGTGAAGTATGGAAGATGGAAGAATGGCCTCGCTGGCAGTAGTCAGCAGTCTTAGCAGCTATGGTGAAGGACAGGAAGGAGACACGGAGCTGGAAGTGGAAGTGGAAGGTGCGAGGAGCCGGGAACAAGTAGGAATGTACTCAACATTGAGCCAACTATTACTTTGGGAGACAACAGCATAGGTTGATAATTTGTATACATCTTTGATAAGCTATGGTTTTATGAAATATGGTGGTTTCAGCACAACAACATAATTGTGAGGAGCCAGGAACAAGTAGGAATGTACTCAACATTGAGCCAACTATTAATTTGGGAGACAACAGCATAGGTTGATAATTTGTATACATCTTTGATAAGCTATGTGTTTATGAAATAATATGGGTTTAAAGACCATGATGGGCTAATGAAATTGAGATTCTGCAAAGAACTGTATATAGTTGAAAAAGAAAAGTATGCTGCGGAAAAGGAAAAATATGCTGCCGAAAAAGAGAAATATGCAGCCGGGAGAGAAAAATATGCCTACAAAAAGGAAAGAGATTCATATAAGAAACAAAAGAAATTGAAAGAAAAGGAGGTTTAAATAAAATGAATGAATATTTAAAATTAAGAATATCATTTATAAATATGAATAAACATGGTTTTAGTCTGAACAAAGCTGATGTCAAACAATTTTACCAAGATACTGACAGTATGTGTGACAATGTGAGTATAATTAAAACAATTATATTTTTAATAAAACCATATGATATCTTAACCATTTTTCTAAGATACTTCTACTGGAGAAGAAATAAAAGACACCGAGGGTCTGATTTACAGGAACAACTTTGCCATGTTGCATTTTTCAGATCCAGTTGAATAAAGTTTGCAATAAATTTTTATTGATTTACGTTTACTGCTCTTTGTTGTTTTTGGTTTTCCAGTTACTGTAGTGATTTACATCTGCAAGTGAAACGATAGAGATTCCTGACACCCACCATTGCTCGCTTCACATCTTTTTTGAAATTTCTGTGTAATTTGCCTTTCCAAAATTTAAAAAAATAATAATATTATGGTATAAATGCCTTGCTTTGTATTTGTAGCTAGTAATTATTTTTTATTAACCTTATCATCTGAATGTAACAATTTTTTTAATATTAACTGTAGTTATAGACCTATGGGGGAACCTTCCACTATAAAAAAGGTAATGCATCATTCACAGTACCTCAATATAGAATAATAAAAAAGTATTTCAACCATTTTCAATCACTATGACAGAGTATGTATATTGGATATAATTATATACTACCGTTTTATGCTTTTTCTTATTCGCAAAGGTGATGTGGAAATCTGTGGTATTTACAAAATAAGGATATTGTTAATTAATTGACATTGCATTCAGACTGTGTATCCTATTAAGGAAGTGGAAATTACACGTTTTTGTTGTTTATAAGTTTTTTCCTTGTTTTATGTTGTTTGTAAGTTTATAATAAAACCATATTATATCTTAACCTTTTTCTCATTTTTTTTCTCTTAACAATTATTTAATTCCATTGAAAGAAACCAAAATAAATGTGATCAAATATCCTTTATTAATTTTAAATCTTAATACTTTGATGGCATTGAGAGTCCATGTTTATTAATTTTAAATGTGTGCCCTATTTGTAATGTCAAAATCTGGTTATAAACTGGACTAGTTAAAAATCCTAAAAAAAATATCTAATGGTCAGGGATTGCATTAGGTAAATTATTAATATATTTTATATTAAAAACTGTTTTTTATAAATCCATCTTCCATACTTCACTGGTCAGTATTGCTCCCTGGCTCCAGTCTCCGCCCCTGCAGCTCCTAGGGACCTTCCACTTCCACCTCCAGCTCCGTGTCTCCTTCCTGTCCTTCACCATAGCTGCTAAGACTGCTGACTACTGCCAGCGAGGCCATTCTTCCATCTTCCATACTTCACTGGTCAGTATTGCTCCCTGGCTCCAGTCTCCGCCCCTGCAGCTCCTCGCACCTTCCACTTCCACCTCCAGCTCCATGTCTCCTTCCTGTCCTTCACCATAGCTGCTAAGACTGCTGACTACTGCCAGCGAGGCCATTCTTCCATCTTCCATACTTCACTGGTCAGTATTGCTCCCTGGCTCCAGTCTCCGCCCCTTCAGCCCTGATAGCATCCAGTCTTCGACTAGTCAGTCTCCCTGTTACTGTACATGGTCTACCAATCGAAGATTTTTAAAACGAATTTAATTCGGTAACGTCAGTTGCACAATAAAGTTCATAAAGTTCGTATTCACTATAAACGTCAAAATTGAGGGTGGAAACGTCAAAATTGAGAAAAGGTAGTGTGAATAGTTACCTATCCTTAAATGTATGCATGCAGAATACGGGCGTATGTATTTATTTTTTAAATTACTGCATAATTGCAAATATTTTGGAGCAAACTTCAAACTTTACATTACACACGCAGAGACGAACCAAATTACCGCGAACGGTTGTGATTGGTAAATTTATATTTCCTCCATCATCTCTTTTGTGTGTAGATTAATTTGAATACTTGAGACTATTGAGAATATTTACAAATGGCCGTGATTGTTTACACACAAAGCTGTACTGTATGTCGAGAAGTTTGACATTTACTCTACACATTTTCAATCATAACACCTAAATGTCAAAAATAATCAAGATATTTCATCAATTCGTATCAATATTTTATTTAAATGCAATAGTTTGAAATGTGTCCTTCTAATATAATAAATATGATTATGTCATTCTTCCATACGGAAATTTTATTATTAATTTGAAGGTTTTATGTGGGATTTATTAATAAGAAGTCGACCTTCTTCCATCTTTTCACCCACTCAACCTGGTTTCTTCAACAATATCTACTTTCTCTACAATTCTTTCACGGTAAAAAATATACGAGAGATTTTATTATCTTCATGAGAATTAAAAGCATTTTCAATAAAGTAACATTTTGAGATTTTCTCTACAAATACAATATATTCTCAATTGTCAATTCGTTGCATTCTGTGAATACAACTAATTGTTTTAAATTTACTCTACAAACATAATAAATAAAAAATATTTTCACAAGAAGTTTCTAGAAGATTCGACAATTATTATTTTTTCAAATATTTTAATTGTACAGTAAAGTAATTCACATTTAACGAGCAATCGTTTAATGTAAAAAAAATATCATTGATTTTATTAGATATTTAAATGTCAAGATGACGGACCAAGCATGATAATAATACTAAAAGCAAATTTATATTGTTGTTTATTAATATGTCTGATATAATTGCTCTTTTTTATGTCTGTAGAGCAAATGTCAAACTTGATACACGTACAAATCCGAACTAATTTACCACAAATTAATGTGATTGGTAATATTTTAACGTTATGTTGGTGGATAATCTGCTTTTTCCCCTTTAAAAACACACGTGATCCACCAATATGTGACAATAAGTGACAAGTGGATGATAAATAACAAGATGGTGGACTAAGTAGACGAGTGTAACCCTTTAATATTGGCAGGTATAATATTAATTCGTTTACATTGTAGAAAAATATGTATTTATTGCGGTTCGAGCAAGAGTTTTAATATCATATGGTAATTTGCTCCACATTTATTCGATAATATAATATTGTAATAAGAGTCGTGCTATAGTATTTGTGCGTATACGAATACGCACTGGAATAATTGAATTTGATAGTGACAGCTGTCAAAATCAAGTAATCCAGCTGTCAGACATTTAAAATTCGCCATTTTGACAGATGATTTAATCAAGTATGAGTGACAGCTATCATGTATGCATTTTTCACTGAATACGACTGTCTGTCTCGTCTGCTTGGTCGGTCATCTCGACATTTATACAAAGCGCGGTTCGCTCATTAAATTCCCGTTATTTGTTTAAATGAACCGTTCGGTTATTGGAGCGAAAATTGTATATATTTTTCATTTTGTACTCTCTTTAAAATATGTACAATGCAAGTTGCGTGACTGAAATAGTGTATTGAGTCTAAATATGGGCGGCGAGGAGACGGTGACATCACCACCATGGTTATCGACTTCTTTGGATGGAGTCAGAGGTGTTGTTCGTGGGCGGGGCTTGTTTTGCTTGAACATTACTATCCTTGGTTCATACATACATACGCCCACTATTATAATAATCATTGACTTGCACATACATACATACAAATAAAATTTAAAAAAAATTAATATGGTATATACTGTGTTTTATTTGCTGTTATTATTATTTTAATTATTATTTAATTTTTTTTTTAAATATATTTAATATGGTGTATTACGCTTGAGTACCCCTGATGCGTCAGACTTCAGACGAGGAGGGACGGAAACGGTTCAGGGTTGAACACAATTAAATAATTAATTAAATTAAATAGTGCAAAATCATCACTATACAAATTATTATCTTCATCACAATGAACTTTTATCTATAGCAACGCCATGCAATGAACTGAACCACATATTCAATCTGGTAACACTGCCTGTCACGTGACACTCGGTACTGAATATTATTTATAACAGTTTACGATTAAATACGAGCCGCCTTGTGGCCGAGTGGTTAGTGTAACGGATTCGTGAGTGAAGACTCCCGGGTTCGATTCACGGCACCGGAGTCACTTGGTAGATCTAGCTTAGCAAACTAGATCTTAAGTACTCATTGCTGTGTGGTGGCCTGGGAAACCATCTCTACTATATTCTCCCGTAAAGGCCAAGGTGGCCTCGCCAACCCCTTATAAAGAGACTCCCGTCAATAGGGATGGCGTCACGATATTATTATTATATTGACAGAGACATGAAATGTGTTATAGATAATAGATGAATCTACATTAGTTGCCGGTCAAATAGGACTATTTTACTATTTCGAAGTCCAATTATATAGTTTAAATAATGATTGTTAATAAAGACTTAAGAGCATACAGATTTTTTTGCACTTACGATATTATATACGCTGGAGCAGGCGATATACAGTGATACCCCGAGATACGAATTTAATTAGTTCTGGGATGATCGTCGTATTTCAAAGCAATTTTTCCCATAAAAACTGCCATTAATCCGTTCCAGCCCCTCAAAAATCCAAGGAAAAAAATGGTTTTCTTAACGTACCATGTGTTTTTGAATAATGTTTATGTACATTTTGTAAAATCGGCAATGGATAATTGGGAGGTGGATTATTTGGCACATAATAAATATTTATTGATTTTTACATATACACAATACTGGCGCGAAATTCTAGTGGTGACCTTCCATAAAAATTAGCGATCATCTATAAAATTATCTCAAATTTTCGTCGTATGTAAAGGTAGAATTCTCAAATATGATTCGTCGTATCTCTAAATATTCGTATGTCAGGGCATTCGTATGTCGAGGTACCACCGGTACAGTAAAGTCAATCTGTCTGTGTAGAGTAAATGTCAATCAAGATTGAAATTTACATGCTCTTAAGGCCTTCACTTCGTCAACAACAATGTTTTTTTTTATCTTCATTTTAGAGGCGTCGGCTAGCGCATAAACCTCCTGTTATAATACGTCTTTAACCGCTTATTAAGACAAAAAGAAATGTAAATGTCTTTCTTAGTTATGGTTATTGCACTTCCGCCCCCTAGCTATGCTTACAATCTGATGTGTAATTGTAAATGAATATTATTATGCTACAGATATAGATATCGTATTGCATATAAATAATATGCATTTACCCATTCTACTGTGAAATATAACGATACGAAGAGAGATGTTTATATCTATGGCTACAGAATTGTGAATTTGTAAAGAATAATTGAGGGATTTATTATTAAAAGCTACCAAATCCAATTCCAATCGAATAAAATGTACATATTATATATAGATTTTAATTCTGAGCACCACAATTGTACTATACAGAAATATATGATCATGTAAAATCATATAAATTTAGATTTAGTGTGAATAATTGTATGATATTAAAAATTTGGCAGCCCTATGGTTCACATGCACAGTTAACGGACAAAGAGTGTCACGCAAAGGTGACGGTGATTCAGCCACACTCTTGAGTGATGTCGACGCTGGAATTATTCGAATCGTCGCATTCGATTGGTCCAGCGAGCGAGTGGAGGGGGAGGGCGTGCCGCTGCCTATAAATAGGGCCGCGTGCCTCTCGCCGGCACAGATCTGTTTGGTTCGCCCCTTTGACGGCACGCCAAATCATCTAAGCTACACCAGCTTTCTCCACTTTACACAAGGAACTCCTCAACCCTACTCTCAAAATGGTAATCATCACGAATATAATCAGTGTTGTTGATGAAATATTATAGAAGATTCAATGCCGGCCGGCGTCATGGCCGCCATCTTGAAGCCGGCGTGGATCGATAATGGCGTGACTCATGCTTTGTCTTATTTGAAGATTTATTAATGGTGTTGTTTTAATTACAGCGTGAGTGCATCTCTATCCATGTCGGCCAGGCCGGAGTACAGATCGGCAATGCTTGCTGGGAGCTGTACTGCCTGGAGCACGGCATACAACCTGACGGACAGATGCCATCAGACAAGAGCATCGGCGGCGGTGACGACTCCTTCAACACTTTCTTCAGCGAGACTGGCGCAGGCAAACATGTGCCGAGGGCCGTGTTCGTGGACCTGGAGCCGACTGTGGTGGACGAGGTGCGCACCGGCACTTACAGACAGCTCTTTCATCCTGAACAACTTATCACTGGCAAGGAAGACGCCGCCAACAACTACGCCAGGGGACACTACACCATCGGCAAGGAGATCGTAGACCTCGTGCTGGACCGCATCAGGAAGCTGGCCGACCAGTGCACCGGCCTTCAAGGATTCCTCATCTTCCACTCCTTCGGCGGCGGCACCGGCTCTGGCTTCACCTCGCTGCTGATGGAGCGCCTCTCCGTGGACTACGGCAAGAAGTCCAAGCTGGAGTTCGCCATCTATCCTGCGCCTCAGGTGTCCACAGCCGTTGTGGAGCCTTACAACTCCATCCTGACCACGCACACGACCCTGGAGCACTCTGACTGCGCCTTCATGGTCGACAACGAGGCCATCTACGACATCTGCCGCCGCAACCTCGACATCGAAAGGCCAACCTACACCAACTTGAACAGACTCATCGGCCAGATCGTCTCCTCCATCACCGCCTCTCTCCGCTTCGACGGCGCCCTCAACGTGGACTTGACAGAGTTCCAGACCAACTTGGTGCCTTATCCTCGCATCCACTTCCCTCTGGTAACCTACGCCCCTGTCATCTCAGCCGAGAAGGCCTACCATGAACAGTTGAGCGTGGCCGAGATCACCAACGCGTGCTTCGAGCCCGCCAACCAGATGGTGAAGTGTGATCCTCGCCACGGCAAGTACATGGCCTGCTGCATGCTGTACCGAGGAGACGTCGTCCCCAAGGATGTGAACGCCGCCATCGCCACCATCAAGACCAAGCGCACCATCCAGTTCGTGGACTGGTGCCCCACCGGCTTCAAGGTCGGCATCAACTACCAGCCGCCCACAGTTGTGCCAGGAGGAGACTTGGCCAAGGTCCAGCGTGCCGTCTGCATGTTGTCAAACACCACCGCCATCGCCGAGGCTTGGGCCAGGCTCGACCACAAGTTCGACCTGATGTACGCCAAGAGAGCCTTCGTCCACTGGTACGTCGGAGAAGGTATGGAAGAAGGAGAATTCTCCGAAGCCCGCGAGGACTTGGCCGCCCTCGAGAAGGACTACGAAGAAGTCGGCATGGACTCCGGAGAAGGCGAAGGTGAAGGAGCCGAAGAATACTAAACGGGCTGTCCTTCCGATCGATCGATCATAATTTATAAAACATTCAAAATAAACCGATCGACTCAATAATATACTTGAATTTCAATACTAGGTTTAAGTTTCCCGATACACCACCTTCCTTTAATCCTCATCATCACATTAAGACACAAGATTTTCAAACTAGTCGATACAAAATGTAGTAATTCAAAGCCTTATAAGGAAAAAGAACAGATGGCCAAGTATCGCAAGACCAAATAAGGTAAGCTGTATTGACCGACATCAACTTTTTAAAATCATTACACAATTATAATAATTACATAAATCAAAATACCAATAATTTATTTGTCTAATTATTGGTATTAAAAATTGATAAAATATTAAAATTGTTGATGATTTCTCTGCGTGGCTTGCGTTTGTAAGAGTAAATGAATTTGCAGCATTCAAAATCAATATATATTTTATTCAGAATGCCTCAATTATTCAATATTTCAACAGAAAAGCACATTTTTCCTTTCCACTGTTGGATTTTATTATAAAAATTGGGTTTCGTTAGGGACGTGGAAAATTGTTATCGTTATCAGTAAATGAAATACAATAATGTTTTCTGTAAAAGCGTTCAAATGTGTATTTCGGTAAAATAGATACAATAATAATAATCAATCGAAGCTCGTCACAATAATTAAAAATAATAAAAGTCTTCGTTCAAACAAAAAATACATGACAATATTCCGGGAACCGCCCATAATTTTATTGTGAAAATTTGTAGAGCAAAAAAATAAAAAAAATTAAAGAGGAAAAGGGGGCGATTCCGTTTTTATAATATATATATATATATTAAAAAAAAAAAAAACAACTACACTTCTCAATAATCTATAAAAATATTTATTGCTCTTTATTTGAATTAACATTCATATTGTCATTTCAGATACATATATATATATATATAAATCTATATACTCTTTACATATTAGTTTGTGTAATAATTATATAAATTATAATTAAACAAAATTAAATGGAGCATCGTTATACTATATTTTGAGGTTATCTTTTATATCACTCACTCCGCCTTCTCATCACCCTAAATAAAAACATTATTATTAATATATTATTATTACATTAGCGAATCTCATTATTGAATGGAGGAATTTATCACATGTTTAGAAATAATAATTAAAAAAAAAAAAAAAAAACATGCCGATTTTGTTAAAAAAAAAATATTCAATCAAAATCGGCTAATCTCTATGCAAAATGGCTCGAATCTACAAAATACATGGCAACACAGCAAGCTCTAATTTAAATTAATTTTAGTCATATATATATGTTATAAATAATGACTGCGCGCGATCGGTCGACTAGGCAGAGAATTAAAAATGTGTTTCAACGGTTAAATATCAAGATGGCAGTATCGGACGTAGTGTTTATTAAACAAAAAAAAAAAATAATAATATATATATGAGATCATTTCCTGAACGTTATTGCGTTTATATATAAAAAAATTTCAAGCAACGGATTATGGCAGTGCGGGTCGTCAAAAATATATATATATATATATAATAAACATAAAAAAACAATACTGCGGATTTTTCAATTAATTATATAATTTTCTCATGTTTCAGCGTGAACGGTCCGAGGGTTGACTAATACTGGAGAGGCCCGCGGGAGAAATTGAAATTTTGAACCGCGGAGCCGAAGCTTCGACCACGCAGAAAGGTAACAACGACACTTTAACAATTATTTAAATAACTTCCGTTGCGGTTTAAATATAAATTAAAAACAATGACTACTACAATATATCCATTCTATTTTATTTACATAAACTCTATTTGGCACACGAATATTTTGTTGTAGTATATATATAATATATATATCTATATATTTATTTATTTCAATTTTGTACGTGATTGTTGTTTTTATTAATATTAAGACACAGATTTGAGGTTACATCGACGACTTGTTTGGATATTGTTAATATCACAATGATGCGGGGGTTGTGAGAAATGTATTGCGCGCGCGTTTAAGCAAAAGCTAATCTATCACATAATATTCACGCGAGGGGCTCGGCCCTCGTCCTGTCTTCGCCTGCGGAGCGAACAAGCTACACAATGTTTTAAGTATCGGACGTGGCGATCGTTGAATATACAGTCGAACCGGATATAAGAGAGACGAGATTGTTTCCGAATCAGTCAAGCTTCACAACATTAATATTTCAACGCATTTTGTGCATTTTAACAAGGCATCAAAATCGTCTTTTGCCTCGCTTTATCAGTTGACTGTAATAATAAAATAATAAAAAAATGTTAAAGAAGCCGTCTCCGGCACGTATACTGAATAATATATATATATGACTTCTTACATTCTTAAAATTATCTTTTTAAAAATATAACAAAATATCCCAGATTACAAATAATGACATATATATATTATATATGTTATCGTTAACAATGTATAATCCTAAACTCTTTACATATTAAGCTCTTTGCGTATTAATAATATTATTGTTATGTTATTGACTTGCGTAATTAATCAAACGCAGCTCTCTCTCGGGGTAACACGGTTAATAATTTTAAGACCAACAACGGAAAGAGTAAAAATTAATAAAAAAATATAATGTATGCACTCTCTGTGTGTATATAACATATAATAATAATATTCATTCGTTCTTACACATCACATCAACGGATTAATAATTAACATTACAATAATAATAATGATGGCCGTTACATTAAATTGTCAACAATTGGGTTTTATATTTTAAAAAGAAAAATCTATTTTTTTTTTTTTTTATAAAATGTATATAAAAATTCGGCTGATTCCGACCGGATTATTTTATAAAAAAAAAAAAAAACCAAAGATGAAATATCAGATATCACAAAAATACAACGATAAAACGACGACGTTCACTCGTTGTAATTTATATTTAAAAAAAAAATTAATAAAACCTCCTCCTCAACAAACAAAAAAAATAAAATAATAATAATAAACCATCACAATAATATTATTTCGTAGACTATGTTGTGTATATTGGTATACAGAAAAAAAATTGGATGTTGTGTAAAGCTCACTTGCTCGTGTTTTTCTCGAGGAAATCCATCTTCAGCTTCAGTTCGATTAAGAACAGTTGTTTTTGAAGTGAGAATATCTCCTCTTTCTGCCGCAGTTCCATGTTCAGTATTTTCATTTTGGCCTCGTGCTCCCATAACGAGTGCTGCCGTTTAGCGATGTAGTATAATTTCTCTTCCTCCGTGGGAGACACGGTCGGGCCGCAGAAATATCCGGGGCCGGTGTTGTTGTTATTGTGAGCGGTAGCAGACTCGGCACTGTTGGTGCTGGCGCATCCGTGCGAGTGCCTCGAGTATTGCTTCTTCGACGTGGTCTGATTCTGAAAGTTAAATGAAAATCCGGCGTCGTTACCCGGCATCAGAGGCGGCGTGTCTATACACACTCTCGGCTCCAAGTGGCTGAGGTTCAACGGGCCGTTGGATTCGTTGGACAGGAGTAGTGCATTCGGTTGGTTGACGCCCACCACCGGGGTCATGTGTGCCAATCTTTCGTGCAGCGGAGTGGTCGCTCTGTGCGGAAGCGGAGAATGCGCCACTGTCATCTGCTGATCGAGGATTTCCATAGGCGACGGACCGTGGATTTCTTTGTGCTCGACATCGGCAACCAATCTAGAATGCTCCAATCGATCATTCGACATCTGAAATAATTTCAAATATTAATAATATTCCCCGACTACTCATTATTTTATTACTCACATTCACAGGCATGTGTTCTTCGGCAGTACTCATTATAACGCTCGTATCTCGCCTCTCATCTGTAAAAACATCATCGGTTATAAGAAACACCTTTTTCACATTAAAATAGTTATAATATTCATTGTGATTAATCGATCGTTTATATGGCCATATTCATTATAACAGTGTGTATACAAATAGAGCCAGTATACATACTAAGCCCTATTTTTATACGCTCCAATTCTATAATAACTCTCATTATACTACGGAGGAAAAGGCAAGAGCGATATAATATTGCAATATTCGATTGACTTTGGCACATATCTTGAATCGTTCTCATTAAAAGTATGTTTTAATATTTATGTTATCGATATTTGTTTACCGTTAGTCATATTGGGTAAAACATTAGCTATATATTTAGTGTTTCTTATAATTCTCAGTTTTTGTATAGTAATATCTTTTTCACCTCGGAACGAGGGCCTAGAATGGATGGGTTGGCCTTTTTCCGTAAAATGACTTACGTAAATCAAAATTGATTTGTGTAAAAAACGTTTGAATATCATCCTAATTTCAGTATACACCCTTATTCCTTCCAGCCCCTCAATTATGGTAACGAAAGGTCGGAACATTCGATTGATTTTAATTGACGAATGGGCGTCCTCGGCAATAAAAATAATGTAAATCGGGAACCAATTTCAATATTCACCCATATTCCATCTTTTTTATAATGTTTTTTTAAATGTATATGGCTATATTATTAATAAATATTAAATAGCGGATCAAGTGTACATAATATAAAGCGGGAATAATCATATATTACCTTTAATCGGCATCGTTTCAGTGAGAGGATTGATTGTCCAGAGCATTCCTTCGAGTATATTTGCCCCCGTGTCTTCGGAGCCAGGCTACAATAATTATAATACATTAAAATGAATAAATTAAATTCAATAGTGAGTTTCCGACGGTACCTCCATATAACGCATCTTGCACTTCTTCTTGAAGTTCTCATACCACATTTTAACCTGCGCAGGCGTCCTCGGATTCTCCGCCCTGCATCTCTTGTTCACTTCCAAGCATATTTGAGACCATACCATCTGCAATTAATTCACTTTTTTTAATAAACAACAAGGGGATTGTCGACGACGGAATCATTTACCTGCTTATTCTTATTTGTTGCATTATTTGAGCGCCCCTGGCGAAGCACTTCTCTGTGTTGAGCGATCAGCTCCAAAACGGTCCTCTTTTCCAACTCGGTGAAGTTCTTCGACCGCTCCTTGTTCCTCCGTGTACGAGTGCCGTTTGCACGCGTCGACATCCTTTCGCCCTTACTTTCCCACACTGCAAATATTAAACTCGGTCAATTGTCACGATTGGGAATAGAGAAGAACCTTCTGCGATAGTTTGGACATGTCGAGAGAATGAGTGATGAAAGACTGACTAAGGTGATTTATATGGAAAACCGAAGACCGAAGAAGACGTTAAAAGGAAGACCGAAGAAGACGTGGATGGATGTGGTTGGTGCTGCTCTTAAGAAGAAAGCAGTTAGGAGCACCAAGAATAAAAGAAGATGTATGACTAGAATAATGAAACTAGAAGAAGCAAGGACAGGAGTGAATGGAGAAAGATTGTAAATTTATAAATCTGAGTGCAGCAACAGACCGGGCCAACCCCAAAAGGGAGTAGTGCGTCACGATATATATAATATTATTAAAATCCCGATCGATTGTTTTGATCCAGGTATACTCGGATTTCCTGGATTGTAAGGTAAATACTCTACACACTTTCATTACACTATTATATTGAATATGGTCGGTAGAATAAAATCGAATGAATATTATAGTATCTCTTTTCCACATATCGCTCTGTCCTTTCTCTCTCTGGGAATAATATTAATAAAATCCCGATCTCGATCCAGATTTACTCTGATTTCCTGTATTTTAAGGTAAATACTGATTATTTAGTCGGTGACCTGTGTAACTAGTAATAGTTAAGATCACCGACAGATAATTAATCAACACGTTGTTTCTAAGAAATTATTAATTATTAGAAGACCGAGGAGATGGCGGACCGAGCGAATGAGTTTAACAGAGCCAATTGTCACACTCGGAGAGTTAAAAAATAAAATATGTATTGCATTTAGTATAATAATTGTAACGGGTAAAATTGCTTACACGGCAAAACTCTACCGTTACAAAATGTGTTGATTAATACAACAAATCAACCGACTTTGGATATGGAAATATGTCTCCGCTGCGGTGTAGGAAAACAATATTCACCGATATCATCGCTGACTCGTAATGACAACAATCCCGGCGAGGAAGCCCGGCAGCTTCTTAATACAGATGCGCATTTACCATCAGAGGACTATGGACCCAATTCTGATACCGATTCGTTTAAAGATAGTAAACATAAATAACAATATTTTTAATGAATACATGAAATTCACATACAACCCATAAAATGCATATTTTAAAAGGGTAAATATATACACATTGATGCTTGAAGAAATCTTGTAGAAGGTGAGGATTTAAAGAGGACGTGTTTAGGGGCGGAAGCATCGTGCAGCCAGGATGACGCAGGCTGATGATGATGATGGTGGAGGGGGCGCTGCTGCTAGTGATAGTAGCGGCGAGTGGCGAGTGGCGAGTAACAAGTAGCGAGTAGTGGTTACCATCAAGTCAGCGTGTCAGCGTGTGGAGCATCCTGCCTGTGTTGGCCACGCCCACTCTCCTCAGTTCTGTTCCTGATGTTCTTCGCCTCCGCCAACTGTCAAACTGCACCAGAAAATATCACAGACAACACACTTGGACTCGCCATAGACAAAATGAACTCGATCGTCATTTATATATATACTGCTTTATAATCATATCAAAATAATCCATTGTTTGGACATTTAATAAAAATATCGCACATTTTATTGGTGATATAACGATTATTGCAATATTTTTTAAACAAATTTAAATTGTTTTATCATTTTGATAATAATTTATCCAAAAATAAATGTAATAATAAAACACACATAAGTGTTACAAAACAATGGTTTTTCTGATTAACGATTTTGCAATTGAGCATATATCGTTTATCTCTAGTAAAACATACAAAAGTATATCAGATCCACGGTTTTTCTTTATATTTATTAGGAATATTGCAATATTTTAATATTAAACTCGATCTATCGTTTATCTGCAATATCTAAGAATATTAATCTATCGTTTTTTAATAATAATTTACCCGCATTCATCATTTATTATTCACAATCTCTAATAAAGCATACAAAAGTATATCAGATCCAGGGTTTTTCTTTATGTTTATTAGGAATATTGAATTATTTTAATAGTAAATTTGATTTATCATTTATTTACAACATTTAAGAATATTAATCTATATTTTTTTGATAATAATTTACCCGAATTAATCGTTTATTATTCACAATCCCTAATAAAACATACAAAAGTATATCAGATCTACGGTTTTTCTTTATATTTATTCGGAATATTGCAATATATTAAATAATAAAATCAAACTGTCATTTGTTTAAAATGTATAAGAATATTAATCTATCTGTTTTTGATAATAATTTACCCGCATTCATCGTTTATTATTCACAATCTGTAATAAAGTATACAAAAGTATATCAGATCCACGGTTTTCCTTTATATTTATAAGGAATATTGCAATATTTTAATATTAAACTCGATCTATCATTTATCTACAATATCTAAGAATATTAATCTATCGTTTTTTTAATAATAATTTACCCGAATTAATCGTTTATTATTCACAATCCCTAATAAAACATACAAAAGTATATCAGATCTACGGTTTTTCTTTATATTTATTCGGAATATTGCAATATATTAAATAATAAAATCAAACTGTCATTTGTTTAAAATGTATAAGAATATTAATCTATCTGTTTTTGATAATAATTTACCCGCATTCATCGTTTATTATTCACAATCTGTAATAAAGTATACAAAAGTATATCAGATCCACGGTTTTCCTTTATATTTATAAGGAATATTGCAATATTTTAATATTAAACTCGATCTATCGTTTATCTGCAATATCTAAGAATATTAATCTATCGTTTTTTTAATAATAATTTACCCGCATTTATCGTTTATTATTCACAATCTCTAATAAAACATACAAAAGTATGTCAGATCCACTGTAATTCTTTATGTTTATTAGGAATATTGAATTATTTTAATAGTAAATCTGATTTATCATTTATTGACAACATTGAAGAATATTAATCTATCGTTTTTTAATAATAATTTACCCGCATTCATCGTTTATTATTCACAATCTCTAATAAAGTATACAAAAGTATATCAGATCCAGGGTTTTTCTGAATATTTATTAGGAATATTGCAATATTTTAATAATAAAGTCAAACGATTATTTATTTAAAGTTTCTAAGAATATTAATCTATATTTTTTTGATAATAATTTATCCGCAATCATCATTTATTCTTCACAATTTATAATAAAGCATACAAAAGTATATCAAATCCACTGTTTTTTTTTTATGTTCATATGGAATATGGCAGTATTTTAATATTTTTATTTTAATATAACTTGATTTATCGTTCATTTATAATATGTAAGGTAAATTATCTATCGTTTTTTATCTATAATTTACCCGCATTCATTGTTTATTATTCGTAATCTCTAATAAAACATACAAAAGTATATCAGATCCACGGTTTTTCTTAATATTTATAAGGAATATTGACATATTTTAATATTAATATGGAACTATCATTTATTTACAATATTTAAGAATATTAATCTATCGTTTATTTATTATAATTATCCCGTATTCTTGGTTTGTAAAAGTATTTATTAAGAATACTCCAATAATAAACTTGATCTATAGTTTTTTTAAATTATTCATTGTTTATTAGTCACAATCATTAAAAACATAATATATTCAAAATGATACGCATTATTATTCAAATAGATTTTAATATTTATTTGTAACAAGATATTTACATAAATATAATATTGAATTAACACAATGCAATATTTTATTATGTTTATTTGGGGTTTAATTCCAATTTATTATCTACCTTGTCTTGATATGCACATATTTTGAAATTGGACAGATTATTTTGTCAGTGTACAAATAAAAACAATTATTTAATTTAAAAAAAAAAAATTATTACGCTTTACGACTCAACGGCAATTTAAGTTCGTATTTTCGAGTCACTTTATCCCGTTTCAATAAAATCTTCACCAGGTCAACGGGAGGTATCGAAGTGCTCAATGTGAGGTATCTGTTCTCGTCCTTCCCGTAGCTCTTCGATTTGAGGCCGATTTTCTGCGCCAATTTGTGTAGTTTCTCCCGCTGCTCCTTGGAGAAGTCACTCGCGAAGACGAGATCGTAATCTATGCAGTCGGACGTTTTGAAATCGTTGATAATTTTCTTAATCCTGCCGCTGATAATCACCGCATTCGTACTTCCGAACCCTCTCCTCTGCGACTGTTAGCGATGTGATATTAATTCGATGAATGATTTATATTAATAACTGTTATTATTACCTGCTCGTTGGTCGGTATTATCGGTTCGCTGATACCCGATGAAGTGGCTCCTAAAGATCCTCCTTTCCAACCCATCAACTTCATCATTCTAAAATTTTATCTAAACTAGTTAAAATGTACGGTGTTTATTTATTAATTATAATAACCTCGACGCCACCGGATTTTGAAATGTATCATTCGATTCCGAGATAGGCTCGTCTTCGTTGGCTGAAATTATCCTATTATTGCAATCCTCTTCTTGTAAATCTTTAACGACAATCGTATAACAAACTTCTTGTAATATCTGTAATTAATTTAGAATTTATTAAATCGCTGATTTTAAATAGGGTATAAATTTTGTGTGGTCGGATTATCAATCGAGAGTTTGCTATATTAAATAATATTCTCAATATAATTAAGTTATTGTTTGATGTGTTTGTGGAGAAAATATCAAACTTATCATCAATCACGGCCGTCTGTGCTAAATTAATTCATCATTTTATCCCCCATTCTCGATATTGTCTTTTTATTTGTTATTTACCTTCCAAGCCTTATCGAAAGCGGCACTTTTACTAAGATTTTTAAACGCTTCCAACGCCTTCGATATGAAAATATCATTTATAAAAAGCTGACACTCCATATCTTCGGTTTTGGAGAATTTCGTCTCGAACGAAACGTGGCACGATTGACAAGACGCTAAAAAATAAATCATATTAATTATAATTTTTGTGAAAAAATATATTCTCATACTTATAATTTTATTCATAGACGTTTGATTCTCCCTATCGAATAAGACAAGATTTCCGTATTGAGTTTTGATACACGGATATTCGGATTTCTTGGCATCATCACTATCAGTTATGGAGCGTTTGACTCCTTTGGCTCGATCTTGAGCCGCATTTGAAGCCGATACAAATGTCCTTTTTAATTTTGACATTTTCTTTTTGCGAAAATCAGCTGCCACCTTGAATACGGTTCATAATGAATCATCAATTTTTTATAAATATTTTTTAACGCTTACTTCTGTTGAGAGGAGTGCTATTTGTTTCATCAAAGCATCGGGATATCTGCATCCTAGGAATTCAATATTCATAAAAGCCCTCGCGAGACAAACAAGCTCATTTTCAGGGAATTTATCCTTCCACTTCATCATGAAGGATCTCCTCAGCTGCCAATGCTCTTCACTCTCATAGTCACATTTATATTGATCAACATCCCATGAAGTATCGTGTGACATTTTCTTGTTTACCAATAATGATTGAGGTTGTTTTAAATTTGACGTTTGTTGAAAAGTGTTGCCATATAAATGATAAATCATTGTTTCATGAATGTGTAGAGAATAACTTTTTATAGTATTACTTGGTGTGACTCATCAATTAGTTCTCATCTGAACAATCTACAATTTGAAAATCGCCTCAGTATTTACCTTACAATCCAGGAAATCAGAGTAAATCAGGATCAAGGCGATCGATTGGGATATTCCCAATCGTAGTAACCGATCAAATTATTATTTTTTTATTTATTTGAGTGGGATTTGAACCCATGACCACAGTATTTGTAGCCACGCGACTTATCCACTGAGTTATTAGGCTGGTAATATTAAAATCAGCTCTTATTTATAAAAATATAATATGTTTTTATTTATATGTATATTTGTTCAGACAATTTTTTTTTACACAAAAAACCGCTTTTGAGAGTTAAACAAATAAATTATATTAATGTTTTAATTGGTTAAAATAGATTTGTACAATTTTTTTTTATGGAAGATTTAGAATTTCTTGTGTTTCCACTTGACGGCATCGTCTACTTGTCTATCGATGTTTGCGATTTGCTGTTTGGTTTCCAGGAGGGAGACTTGCCGCTTCAGGTTGTCTAAAAGTAAAGCTTGCTTCCTTACCGTAGACATGGCTTCACGTTCCCGTTTCTCCGATCGGCTCAAAGCGTGTTTCAATTCATCGACTTGCTGCTTTGCCGATTCTCTGATCTCCTGAATTACACACAAAACATTATAAACAATTTGAATGAATATTGAATTGTTGTGTATACCTTTTCTTGGAGTTTGATTGTGTTTAGTGTATTCTTTAACGATTGTATTTCTTCTTTGGATCTTGTCAAGCGGACTTCACTGCCGGATGTTCCTTGTGCCGCCTCTTTTACAGTTCTCATCAGGGAGTCCTTCTCCGCTCGGAGAGCTCGGCATTCTGTCTCTTTTAACTGCAAACCATTTAAATTAATAAATTAACACTTATCAATTGTCTAGAACATTCATATAATAAAACTTAAACCCTGAGAAAATTTGTTGAATTTAAAACATTATATTTAGAGCATCTCTCGGAACGTTAATCTAAAAGATTTAGGTTGAGGTCCCAACATGGACGTCCGTAATAAAAATCCTAGGGGTTAAAATAATGTATAACATTTTTTTTGTTTATTTTTGTATATTTTTTTTTCAATTAATTGATCCAGGAGGGGGAAAGTGAGCCCCCTTTGTCCCCCGAGGGTGTTCATGAGTCCCACCCAAGTTTGTTAATTTTTAGTAATACATATATAGGCTTTTCACTTCAAATACATTCTATTTAAATTAAATCAAAGCATTTTCATGCATTAAGTAAATATTTTGATTCAGGAAAAAGATGAATATTAAGTGAAAAACCTGTACTTATTAAATCAAAAAATTAAAAACCGCCTTCTTAAGAAATTGAACTTAATCCAAATATACATTTTCGGTGAAATTGATATAGATTAAAAATGCCTTTTTTTTATATTGAAATTAAATCAATAGTTAAAATAATATTGTTAATAACCTGAAGTTTCGACGATAGTGTTGAAATTTTGGCATCCATCTTCACCGTTTGCGCTTTGAGAGAATTCAATTGGCCGTTCAATTTCAATTTGGTGTCCTCGACCGATAGATTATTTTTCAAAACGCTGTCATATTCAGACATCTAAAAATTAATACTTTTAATACTGTTTAATCGGTAATTGATGTGAATTTACCTTCTTTTTGAGGTTTTCTTGACATCGTTGAACTTCATCTTCTAAATTTGATATCCTCGTCTTTAAAGCTCTCACGATTGCTGTGTCTCCTTGAACGGACCTCGCTGTGATTAAACACATTTTTTAATACAAATTAATTAGTATTAATTTTATATAATTACGTTTGTATTGGGAGACATCGTTTAAGCTGCCGACTTCATCGAAATTCACAGATTTGAACGATGACACTCCGAGTTTGGAGAGCTTGTGGTGGAAAGTCCTCCTCTTCACGTCGAACAACATGTTATCTTTTGCGACGGGGTTGTCGTCTTCAGATTTGAAACTGTCCGGATAAGAATCGAAGCTGTCTTTACATCTAATCTCATCCAAATTTGGCATCGACTCGAATCTGGCCGATGCATTCTCAAACTGATTATAATAAAATCAATCAATCATAATTGAATTTAAATCGAGCATTATTATTAAGAGAATATAAATGGACACATTTTTTGCCATAATGAGGTTTTTGGAATCGTTCCCTTTTTTGTCGATTAATACAATAATACTATCAATTCATATTTTATCGGATTAAATAACATTTTATTTAAAATAACCATAAGGAAACCATAAGCAATCGGATTTAAACGGAGCATTTTGTTGATTTTTAATATTAAAAATCAAGATCCACATTTTATTGGATAAATGAACATTTTATTAAGAATTGTGAATTGTGTGTGAAGAATTGTTTATTGAGAATATTAGAAACCATAGGCAATCGGGTTTAAACCGAGCATTTTGTTGATTTTGAATATGCAATAATTATCAATTATTGTATTTAAGTTTAATGTTCATATTTTGTTGGATTAAATCAATATTTTATTTAGAATCGGATTTAAACGGAGCATTTTGTCGATTATTAATATGTAATAATTATCCATTACAATGGTTAAGATCAACGTCCACATTTTGTCTGATAAATTAACATTTTATTAAGAATTGTGCTTTAAGCAATCGGTTTTAAATCGAGCATTTTTATACCTGATTATCAGTTTTCATATCGTTCTTAATCCGTTCTTTGACGGTGAGTAAATCATTAACGGCATCGTCTTTAACGGGATTGAAATAATTATCCGAGTCGTCCGATTGCCAAGTGTATTTGAGGATATTGACTTGAGGCTCTATATGCATCGGTCGGGGACTTTTAAACAATTCCTGATTTTTCTATTGAAAATGTATTATTAGTTGAATATTTCAAAGAAAATTATATACGAAATTCCAACCATAACATCATCGGCACGCTTGAACAACTCTTTGGTCTTCGACTCCAACTCCATATTCATGACCCTGAATTGTGTCTCCAGGTCTATCAGGTCGGACATTTCTAAAGTGGCTCATCTCCATGGCAACGGCTTTATCAATATATGTAAAGATTGAGAAGATCTGCACATATTTATAGAGCGGCCCTGAAAAGGGCCAATTCAATCAATCACCTGTTCGAATATAGTTAATTAAAAAATATTAATATATTCATAATATTTTCATTGGGCGAGACAGTGTGTTGGAAAGAGACGGAAGATGTAACATACGTCGCTTTTCAAACAGGCAACACCGTTCAAATATCGAACGCGGCTTCGAATCGGCGTAAACGACATCCAATCAAATAATCCCCGAAACATTTAAAAAAAAACATTTAATCAAGCAATTAATATATAAAAACAATAAATTATTATTTCAATATTTATATTTATTTAATTATCGTTCGTTTTGTGTTGGGTTTTTGTTTTTATTGTGTTTTTTTTGTGGTGTGTATTAAATGTGTGTTGAGTGTCGCTTGTGACATTTTCAATGTTGGGTTCTTTGTGTTCTGGTGATGTTGTAGTGTGCGTGTGTAAGTATGTAAAGTCCATCGCGCGTGTGTGTGTGAGTCTCTGTAATCCGAAATTTGTGATTTTTTAATTGATTATTTTTAATTGATCTAATATCATATTTGGGTTATTTTGGTGTGTTTTTTATTGTTTTTTTTATTTTTTATTATTTTCGGATATTCGAGTGTTTGTTAATGGCGATGGGTGTGTGTGTGTAACAGCTGACAGTCAGTTGTGTTCTGGTGTTGCTGAAGTGTTGCAGTGTGGGGCGGCAGAATGGAGCAAGTGTTGAAGGTGCTGGTGTCCTTATAGCGTCCACCTGGACCACGGTGAGTACTCCGCCCCCCCGAGACTCCGCCCCTTTAGACAGTGTGCTCCAGCAGGCCGCCCCCCCCTCTCCCCACTCCTCCCCTCGTCTCCGTCCAAACAGAGTGCCACCGTCAAAGGCCATATTTATTACATTATAATTGGAACAATACACGATAAGGGCTTTTAATTTTAATCATTTTCCACATATTCAATTAGAAATCTACAGTATTACGAGAAAATTAAAAATAAATCAATCGATACTGGATTTATTTTTAATACGTTGTTGAATTAATATATTAGGTTGTGTCATAAATAATTACACATTTTTTTAATAATAAAAAAATATATGTTAGGTTGTGTCATAAATAATTGCGTATTTTCTTTTCGTCAGATTTCAGCAAATGTTGTATTTTTGTATATAAAAAAAAATTATTACTATTTTAATTGTTGTTAAATAAATACATTAGGTTGTTTCATAAGTATTTTTTTTGGCAAATTTTATATTTTTGCATATAAAAATAATTGATTGCACCAAATTGAACAATTTGTTAAATAAATATATTAGGTTGTGTCATAAATAATTACGCGTAATTTTAAATAATAATAAAAAAATGTTGGGTTGTGTTAAGTAATTGCGCATATTTCAGCAAATGTTGCATTTTTGTATATAAAAAAAAATGATTCCACCAAAATTAACTATTTTAATTGTTAAATAAATACATTAGGTTGTATCACAAATAATTTTTTCGTCAAATTTCAGCAAATTTTGTATTTTTGTATATAAAAATAATTGATTGCACCAAAATTATTACTATTTTAATTGTTGTTAAATAAATATATTAGGTTGTATCACAAATAATTATGCATAATTTTAAATAAGAATAAAAAATATATCTTAGTTTGTATTATAATGTTTAGCAATTGCGTATATTTCAGTAAATGTTGCATTTTTTGTATTAGGTTGTGTAATAAATAATTACGCGTTTTTTAAAAATTATAATAAATATTTTAATAATCACATTCTTTTATCGTCAAATTGCAACAAATGTTGCATTTTTGTATATATAAAAAAATTGATTGCACCAAAATTAACTATTTTAATTGTTGTTTAATAAGTATATTAGGTTGTGTCATAAATAATTGCGTATTTTTTTCCGTCAAATTTAAAAATTAAGTATTTTAATTAAATTGCGTATGGATTGATTATATTAGGTTGTCTAAAGAATAATGACGTAATTTGATGAAAAATGCAATACTCTTTGTTTCGTGTAGAGTTTGTAGAGCGAATATCAATTTTTGACCGTATAAAATATACAAATGTAACAAAAAAAGATTATTTATTATTGCAAATTTTTATAGGGAAAATCAATGTTTATTGTCTCATAAATAACTGCGTATTTGAAATTTATATAATATCAGGGTGTTTTATTTAAATACATTGTTATTCAATAAACTGCGCGTTTAGTTACTGAATATTTATGGAATAATGACACAATAAAATGTTGTTTGTTTTTTTTTTTAAGTTATGCAGTCTTCATTGGTTATTCTAATTAGAATAACGATTGAATAAATTAATACTAGTGAGATTTGAATCAGACATTGTTTAGTGTATTTGTCATTCAATATAGTGTCTTTCTTCCGTTTGTAGAAGAACGACCTGTTCGAGTACAATCACCCAACTTGGCCACAATCCAAATACAAAGATAAACTTGCGGAATTATCCATTTAATTTTCTATGAATCAGCAAATCCATTGAACTAAGCATTCTTTGTTTTAGAGCAAATGTCACAATGAAACAAATAATTGTACGCGATAAAAGCTTTTAATTTCCACAATCAATTCAATTATACATACGTTGTTAAATTAATATATTAGGTTGTTTCATACATTTTTAATTTTCCACAAACCAAATCACATTTTTATAGTTTTTACGTATTATTATGTTAGGCTGTTTCATAAGTAGTTTACATAAACAGAGCCGTACTAAATCACCACAAACGGAAGTGATTAGTGTTATTTTGATATGATTTTTTGTTTAAAGTCTGACATTTAATCAACCAACATAGGCGTAATGTACTGTAAACGGCTTTAATTGGTAATATAATATGTTAGTATGATTAATTAGAGCTGTTATTGAGTAATGTTTCTTTTGAGTATGTCTAAAGTTTGATGGATACTCTTCAAATATATGAAATGAACGGTAGAAATGCGTACTAATATACCATAAACGGCTTTAATTGGTATTATTGTATATATTATATTGTTATGATAGTATGATTGATTAGAAGTTGTTAGTGAACAATCTCGCTTTTGAGTAAGTATTTTGTCTACAAATATAATAAATAAAAAGTAGAAACGCGTACTAATATACCGTAAACGGCTTCAATTGGTGAAATAATATGATATTATGATAATTTAGAGCTGTTAGTGAGTATTATTTCCTTTGAATATGTCTAAAGTTTGATGTATACTCTACAAACATAAGAAATAAACAGTAGAAACGCGTACTAATATACCATAAACGGTTGTAATCGGTAATATAATATGATATTGCAGCTTTATATATATATATATATATATATATATATATATATATATATATATATATATATATATATATATTGATTATATTAGGTTGTCTAAAAAATAATGACGTAATTTGATTGAAAATTCAATACTCTTTGTTTCGTGTGTTTGTAGAGCGAATGTCAATTTTTGACCGTATAAAATATACAAATGTAACAAACAAAGAATAATTTATATTATTGCATATTTTTTATACAAAAAAATATATATATATATATATATATATATATATATATATATATATATATATTTGGTCTACAAGCACAAGAAAGAAGGAGTAGTCATCTGGCTTTGTCATGTTTCCAGACGCCCATGGGGGCAAAAAGCCCAAAGTGTAATGTCCGCCACGCAGACGTTCGTCGACCTGCGCAGGCTCCAAACAAAGGTTGTAATGACCTTCAGGACGATCGCAATTATTGCCCGATGGCACAGTGGCTGTTGGTAAATAAACCACGATCAGGTGATTAGTAAAAGCTCGGTGGCGCAGTGGCATATCGAGTGACAGAATGCACAGGTTCACTATCCAAATGTGGAAACGGCTATTTCTAAACTACGAGGAGCTCAGCATTCCGCTAAATATATTATCTACATATATCGCCTGATGACTTTAACTGATAGAAGCAATATACACCAAATGGTCATATATTACGTTATACGTATTATATCACAAACCACAGCCGTTTGTGGTAAATGCCTAAATATAAAAAAGATTGATTCGTATAAGAAACAAAGTGTGAGAATTTAGTGATCCCCAAATTTCCTCAGAAATTAGATAGCAAACTTAACTTAATAATGTGTAATGCCGCAAATGGATGTGATAGGTTACACTGATAAACTGTAATAGCATATAACCAATAACAGCAGTTTGCGGTAAATGCCTAAATGTCTAAAGATTGATTGATATAAGAAACAAAGGGTGAGATTTTAGTGACTAATCACTGGTTGTATAAATATCAAGTGGACGGAGTCTGAAGGTCGTTTTCAATATAATAGTGTAATGAGAGTGTTTGCGTGCGGTGCGTATGCGTATATACCTATACTACCAAGCTCTATTCGTATACGTACCAATACTATTTAACTCATTAACACACTTTATTACACAATTATATTTAGTTGACTGAATCATGAAATGTAAAGAGGCACACACACGTTCCGTTAAACTGTTGAACAGACGTATGGAGTGCAAAAAAACAGTCTCCTCTACATGATATTTATACATCCAGTTGTAAGGCCTTCTAATATATCCGTAATATCTAGCATATGAGAAATTTGAGGGCTACTAAAGTAAACTAATTATTTACTTAGTTTAATTAACTAAATTATTTACTTATTGGGTGATTGACCGCCTGATTTGAATTTGTATTATTATAAGCATACGTCATAGAATTCATGAAACAACAATAGTACGTAAACAAGAACATAACCTCAAACTGTCAGCAACCTGTAACCTAACCTAACCTATATAATGGATATATATATATATATATATATATATATATATATATATATATATATATATTTATATATATATATCCATTATAAAATTTTAAAAATGTATAAATTTCAGTAATGTGTAGAGTTAACGCTTTACAAATATAAATTAAATATTTAAATAAAATTCATATCGAATATTTGATACATTGATACGAAAATTGCAAACAATGATTTATAAATAATTCATATATTTTATAATAAAATGGCCGTTGTTTTGACCGTGAAGGGATTTTATAAGAATATATTTATATATTTATAAATAACCTTGGTCCTCGCTTATTGGGAGATTAGATTATGGGAAATTAGATAGCATTGAAGACGAGGTTATGCCCTTAGTTAAATATGGAAGACGCTAGTTATAATTATAATAATAAATAATACGTACTTTGACCATATTTATGATGTTTGAAGAGTTAATGTGAATTCAAATATGCGGTAAACGTCTTGTTATTACCGTCTTTAGGGTTATTTCGGATTATATTTTTTTGATCTTCGCAAGCTTCATAATAACATAGCGGTGTGACCAATCACGACCGTATACAATATACAAACATAAAAAAGAAAGAATATCATGTATTAGACGACGTTCTTCATGCAATTGCGTATTTTTTTTTGGGAAAAATCAATTTTTACTCAAAAAATAATATATTTACAAATTATTATCTTGTATTAGGTTGTCTCAAAAATAATTGCATGGTTGAAAACTGTTTTTTTTAAATATAATATACTTACTTACATTATTACTTGTTTTTGAATAACAAAATAATTTACCGCAAACGGCTGTGATTGGTTATATCGTAAAATGTCGTTCTTAAGTAATCTGTGAGCATGTTTAAAGTTTGACATTTATATTAGATTGTCTCATAAATAATTGCGTAGTTGAAAATTCTTTTTTTTTGTATAATATACTTACATACATTATTATTTTTGTATTTTGGTCAATTATTTATTTTTCGATAACAAAATAATTTACCGCAAACGGCTGTGATTGGTTGTATCGTTATCATATCGCTGTCGTTGGTAAGTAAGCATTCTAAAGTAAAAACATTTCCTTGACAAACGTAAATAATTACATATTTATATTTGATATACCCATTCCAGTTACCGAAATAACTTACCGCAAACAGCTGTGATTGGTTGTATCGTTTAGTATCACGATTATTCGTTAGTAATTTTGCCTGTGAGCATGTTTAAAGTTTGACATTTATATTAGTTTGTCTCATAAATAATTGCGTAGTTAAAAAGTGTTTTTTTTTAAATAATATAATATAATTTTGGTCAATTATTTATTTTTGGTGAAATCTTTGGATATCAGAATAATTTACCGCAAACGGCTGTGATTGGTGATGTGGTATAGTATCACAGTAGTTCGTTAGTAATCTCGGTTATAGGCATTCAAAAGTAAATAAATTTCCTTGACAAACGTAAATAATTAATGAATATACTCTTTCAGTTATCGAAATAACTAACCGCAAACGGCTGTGATTTAAGTAATCTTGTCTGTGAGCAAGTTTGAAATTTCCTTTACAAACATAAGAAATAAAAATATATTAGGTTGTGTCATAAGTAATTGCATTTTTTTGTTGTAATTTTAATCCAATTATTAATTATTTATTTTATTCTAATCCAATTATTAATAGATTTATGTGGTATTTTAGGCGAACTAAAATACCACACAAATAGCTGTGATTGGTGATTGGTATATATATATATATTAATTAGTTAGAATATATACGTTAATTAGAATATATATATTATATATATATATATATATATATATATATATATATATATATATATATATATATATATATATATATATATATATATATATATATAACTATATATATATACTCTCTATATATATATATATATCATGTCGGATTTTCGATACTTTGACAGCTACCAAACACGACTTTGTCCATAGCGAGTTGTGTGTATTTTCGAATTTAAAAATTAATCATGGTGGACCACCACGGGATTGTCAGGCCATTTGGCTTAGTTTAGTTATTGCAACACTCGAGTTAAATCTCGTTGGTAACGGTGAATGTTGTGGAAAGTGTTTCGTTTTGTAATTTAGTAGAACACAATGGAGGTCGTCCATGAAACTGGCGCGTTGGATATTTTCGGACGTATAAAATAAATAAATAAATTATCAACATGCTGATAGTGATTTGTTAGGTTGGTGCATTCCTAGAGTGGTTGGGATTTGTCATTCAACAATAATAGATGCGACACGAATTATTTTTTTTTTGTCAATTATCACCAGATTCAATAACCAAATGTGATGTGTGTTAATAATATTATACATAAATATATGTATATATTTGCCCCGAGCGGCTTATAGGGTAATGAGAGTGTGTGCGTGCGGTGCGTATGCGTGCACACCAATACTGCCAAGCTCTAGTCTATTCGTACACGCACCAATACTAAAAGCTCTATTACTCAATTATATTAAATACAACCGCACTAGTCGTAATAACCAATCTTTTTTTTACTTTATTATTATAATCACATTATATATATATATATGAAAAAAATAAGTCCAGAATTTAATTCATCGCCAAGATGTTTGTAGAGCGAATGTCAAGCTGTGGATAAAACGAGACGGAAGTACCAATTAAAATTTGTTTATAACATAGATATAAACATTAGATATCGCATTGCATATAAATCATTCGTGTAGCCCTTGTATTGTTGCACTCTCAATAAGTGTATCTCCCTCACTCAACACATTTCTAGTGACCACTGGAGTGGTTGTGACAATACTTACTCGCATCAAGCAGATGTGTGAATCTTGATATTTATACATCTGGCATGGACAATGAGATGATAAATATCAAAATGGCGTATCAAGCAGATGAGTTTAACATAGGCAACGCTAATTCTCTCTCTCTTCAAATCGTAATAAACGTTTTTTTTTGGGGGGGTTTATATTGAATGTCAAATTTGAAAGTTAGTATTTAGTTAATGGCCGTGATATGTCACACCATAGATATCGCATTGCATATAAAGAATTCGTTATTGTTGCACTATTCGATAAAGGCATAAGTGTGTCTCCCTCACTCAACACATTTATAGTGAGCACTGAGAGTGGCTGTGACAATACTTTGAAGTACTAGATGTATTTGAGTCCATATGACATGTAGTAACAATGCATTTACCCATTTTACTGTGAAATATAACTGAAGATATGAAGAGACATGTTTACAGTATAATGTTTGCCAGGTAACTCATGTTTTGGCCACTTGATCCACTTGAATTAGCCACTGTTCTAATGTTTATATGTGTGGTCGCCCTTAGTAGTAATAATGGTGTAACTAGGCCGCTTAGCGACAACTGCGCGGTTACACGTGCACCGTGTGTTGCATGCGCGTTGTTTTCACTGAGTGACCTCAAACGTTGGGAAACACAACATGCACCGCACACCAATACCAAACCACCTTTCACTCAACCGTCATTATGGCTACCAGCGCAATATTCAGCAGCTAAACTGTGACGTAACTGAGCTCTGTCCTAATTCTAATGCGGACAAGGTTGTATTACACGACGACACGCGGCCCTTCTACTGCGGAAAACTACAATCAAACACCACTTAGTAACAAGCAGACAATTATATTTCAACGGTTATATAAAACAAGGTTTCTTGCATTTTATTTGGTCCACCATCTTGATATTTGTATAAATATCAAGATTATGGACCAAGAAGATGTGTTTGCGTGTTGTCTCTGTTAAACTCATCTACTTGGCCCGCACTCTTGATATTCATCAACCAGATGTATAAACATCAAGATGGCGGACCATGCAGATGTGTCTGAGTGAGACAATTGCGATGGTGGATCAAGGAGACGAGTCTGCGTGTTGCTTCTGTTAAAATCATCTGCTTGGTGTACCATCTTGATATTTATCATCCACTTGTCCATGTCAAATGTATAGATATGAAGATATTGGACCAATAAGACGTGTCTTCGTGTTGTCTCTGTTAAACTCATCTACTTGGCCCGCACTCTTGATATTCATCAACCAGATGTATAAACATCAAGATGGCAGACCAAGCAGATGTGTCTGAGTGAGACAATTAGTGTTGCCATCTTGACAAGACTATCAAGTTTGGTCTTCTAATATAAAAGTAGAAAACTCGTCACCGTTAATAAGAATTCCAGACAAGTGGATATAAAAATATAGAGATGGTGGACCAAGGCGACGAGTCTGCGTGTTGCTTCTGTTAAAATCATCTGCTTGGTCCACCATCTTGATATTTATCATCAACTTGTCCATGTCAAATGTATAGATATGAAGATATTGGACCAATAAGACGTGTCTGCGTGTTGTCTCTGTCAAACTCATCTACTTGGCCCGCCATCTTGATATTCATCAACCAGATGTATAAACATCAAGATGGCAGACCATGCAGATGTGTCTGAGTGAGAAAATTAGTGTTGCCATCTTTATAAGACTACCTTGTTTGGTCTTCTAATATTAATGGTGTCATTTGTAGTAGAAAAATCATTACCGTTAATAAGAATTTCAGACAAGTGGATATAAAAAATATCAAGATGGCGGACCAAGGAGACGAGTCTGCGTGTTGCTTCTGTTAAAGTCATCTGCTTGGTCCACCGTCTTGATATTTATTATCAACTTGTCCATGTCAAATGTACAGAAATGTACCAAGAAGACGTGTCTGCGTGTTGTCTCTGTTAAACACATCTGCTTGGTCCACCATCTTGATATTTATCATCCACTCGTCCATGTCAGATGTATAGATATTAAGCCTATATATATATATATATATATATATATATATATATATATATATATATATATATATATATATATGCTATATATATATATATATATATATATATATATATACAAATATATATATATTTAACATTTCTCTCGTTTATTCATACGGTCTCAATTTTTAATTGATGTAAACCCGGCCGCACACGTATTATACAACCAAATTAATTTAATTATGGATATGAGAAGACACAACAGTTTTAGAAGATTAACTAGGCAATCTTACATTGTTGATTGATTATGAAACTTCTTCCTCGTATTGTGTGTGCGATTCTGAAGCTGTCGTTGCGCAGCAAACTCGGTAGCGAGTGCATAAATAAATATAATTTTTCACGATAATATCGTATATTATATATTTTATCCACTGTGTCACCGGTCGAAGAGCCAGTTTTAAAAGCACTCTTCCGGGCTCAACTGACCCATATGCAATCTAGTTGGCTTTCATCGCTGTTTAGAAAGACACTGGATTCTATCGCCTTTATAACGAGCTCGCTATAAATACACGCGGTGTTAATAACCTCCCGTATCGGACAATAAACTCGCGCATTTATATATATATATATATATATATATATGTATATATATATATATATATATATATATATATATATATATATATATATATAATAATAAATTCTCTAATATTTACGCATTAATTATCATACTTTTTTTTAAAATATGTATAAGGGAAAAGACACAAAACTGTTGTTATGGGTTCAAATCCCGCTCAATTAAAAAATATAAAAAAATATTTGATCGGTTATTACGACTGGGAGATAGTAAATAATATTAATAAAATCCCAATCGATCGTCTTGATCCAGGTTTACTCTGATTTCCTGTATTGTAAGGTAAATACTGATTATTAAGTCGGTGACCTGTAACGGTGACCTGTAACTAGTATATATATATATGAGAGTATATATATATATATATATATATATATATATATATATATATATAGCAGTGATATATATATATATATACATATATATATTATATAGAGTATATATATATACATATATATATATATATATATATTAAAATGCAAAATACCGCTAATTAATATGATTATCCGTGTTCTTTATAACTTATGAGGTTCACACTTTTTTCTATATAATAAATGTATTCGCACATATATATATATATATATATATATATATATATATTTGTATTGAAATTATTTACCAGATAAGCTATTTACTACCACATTTTTTTTCGCACATTAACCACACGGGGTGTTGTTTATTATTGTGAGGTTATCTACCGTTCGTTGTCCTCGGCTTTTCAATGTTTACACATGATAATAGTAATTAATAGCCGGACAGCTCCGGGTTGGTATATATATATATATATATGTATATTTATATTACTTTCGCTTCTGCCTCGAGCTAGAGAGAGGCGTTGAGCTAAAGACACCACCTTAACCGACCTTTACAAGAATAAATCGGGTTTCAGTATATTCTTCTTGCGAGCGAGATGAATATATTTGACTGCGGCGTGTGAGAAAGAGGCGGATATATATAACTTAGAGAACCGGTTGGTAACAAAGGACACTTGAATTTCAAGCGGTCTACTTTCAGAGCTAGTTTTGTGATCGCAAAATATGTATAACAGAATCGGCACTCGTTCTGGATAATGGATATTCATAATAGTCCATAGTGTATGTATACTGTGTGTCTGTATTGTGAGCTCTCTTATTGGCCGTTAAAGTACGAACCAAATCACTTTGAATTACTACATATAAAAGGCCATAGTGTATGTATACTGTGTGTCTGTATTGTTAGCTCTCTTATTGTGCGTTAAAGTACGAACCAAATCACTTTGAATCACTACATATAAAAGGCCATAGTGTATGTATACTGTGTGTCTGTATTGTGAGCTCTCTTATTTGTGAGCTCTCTTATTGGGCGTTAAAGTACGAACCAAATCACTTTGAATTACTACATATAAAAGGCCATAGTGTATGTATACTGTGTGTCTGTATTGTGAGCTCTCTTATTGTGCGTTAAAGTACGAACCAAATCACTTTGAATCACTACATATAAAAGGCCATAGTGTATGTATACTGTGTCTGTATTGTGAGCTCTCTTATTGTGCGTTAAAGTACGAACCAAATCACTTTGAATCACTACATATAAAAGGCCATAGTGTATGTATACTGTGTTTTACTGTGTGTCTGTATTGTGAGCTCTCTTATTGGGCGTTTAACTACGAACCAAATCACTTTGAATTCCTATTTGTAATAATGTATTTATTTATTCATGTTGCAGATCGTGATGCGGCGTCGTTGACACATCCAAACTAAAGCTATCCTGTTCTTCGGGTCCACTGTGAGTAGTTACACTTGAATCTGGGTTAAGGGAGTCTCCGTCCTAGATATTAAAGGGCTACGCGGAATCGGGTCACCGGTAGCTCAATTGGCACAACGCGTGCCCCAATTCCCGCCGACTGCACGGTTTGAGTGTGCGCACTTGTTTATAACCAAAAATGCTATTCTATTTATAAATGTGCACCTGCAATATCGACCGCCCCCGCGAAGGGTGGGTCACGCTGTTGCCAGGCGGGCGTATCCAGGTCAAGATGAGGTCCATCGATTTTAGATGACATTGTATACACACACACATTACCCTTTGTTGCATCACAATTAAGGTCAAATATGGACTTAACCAAAGCCGTCTCGAGTATACGGGCCGGAATGCTAGACAGAATTTTTCCGTACAGCTGTAAACGGTAGTCGTTCGAACGGCGTTCATTGTATGGGTATTCGGCTAAATTATATACTTTTCAAGCATTACACTACTCTATACAACCTATAAACACTACGATCATTAAAAAATGTTTGATAATAAAATTTATTATGTCAGTTTGTGATTCTTCGGTTATTATAATGAGTGAATATATGATTCAACAAAATTCATTTTCAAGGTCAAGTTCAAATGAATAACAATAACAAGTATGTTATCATAAGGCCTAAGGTCGCTGACCGTATTTGCATCAACAACAAGTAATTATTGTAAACACTATGTTGTCATAATGTCTCAGGTTGCTGACAGTTTGAGGTTATGTTCTTGTTTACGTACTATTGTTGTTTCATGAATTCTATGATCGTAGTGTTTATAGGTTGTATAGAGTAGTGTAATGCTTGAAAAGTATATAATTTAGCCGAATACCCATACAATGAACGCCGTTCGAACGACTACCGTTTACAGCTGTACGGAAAAATTCTGTCTAGCATTCCGGCCCGTATACTCGAGACGGCTTTGGTTAAGTCCATATTTGACCTTAATTGTGATGCAACAAAGGGTAATGTGTGTGTGTATACAATGTCATCTAAAATCGATGGACCTCATCTTGACCTGGATACGCCCGCCTGGCAACAGCGTGACCCACCCTTCGCGGGGGCGGTCGATATTGCAGGTGCACATTTATAAATAGAATAGCATTTTTGGTTATAAACAAGTGCGCACACTCAAACCGTGCAGTCGGCGGGAATTGGGGCACGCGTTGTGCCAATTGAGCTACCGGTGACCCGATTCCGCGTAGCCCTTTAATATCTAGGACGGAGACTCCCTTAACCCAGATTCAAGTGTAACTACTCACAGTGGACCCGAAGAACAGGATAGCTTTAGTTTGGATGTGTCAACGACGCCGCATCACGATCTGCAACATGAATAAATAAATACATTATTACAAATAGGAATTCAAAGTGATTTGGTTCGTAGTTAAACGCCCAATAAGAGAGCTCACAATACAGACACACAGTAAAACACAGTATACATACACTATGGCCTTTTATATGTAGTGATTCAAAGTGATTTGGTTCGTACTTTAACGCACAATAAGAGAGCTCACAATACAGACACAGTATACATACACTATGGCCTTTTATATGTAGTGATTCAAAGTGATTTGGTTCGTACTTTAACGCACAATAAGAGAGCTCACAATACAGACACACAGTATACATACACTATGGCCTTTTATATGTAGTGATTCAAAGTGATTTGGTTCGTACAATAACGCCCAATAAGAGAGCTCACAATACAGACACACAGTATACATACACTATGGCCTTTTATATGTAGTGATTCAAAGTGATTTGGTTCGTACTTTAACGCACAATAAGAGAGCTAACAATACAGACACACAGTATACATACACTATGGCCTTTTATATGTAGTAATTCAAAGTGATTTGGTTCGTACTTTAACGGCCAATAAGAGAGCTCACAATACAGACACACAGTATACATACACTATGGACTATTATGAATATCCATTATCCAGAACGAGTGCCGATTCTGTTATACATATTTTGCGATCACAAAACTAGCTCTGAAAGTAGACCGCTTGAAATTCAAGTGTCCTTTGTTACCAACCGGTTCTCTAAGTTATATATATCCGCCTCTTTCTCACACGCCGCAGTCAAATATATTCATCTCGCTCGCAAGAAGAATATACTGAAACCCGATTTATTCTTGTAAAGGTCGGTTAAGGTGGTGTCTTTAGCTCAACGCCTCTCTCTAGCTCGAGGCAGAAGCGAAAGTAATATAAATATACATATATATATATATATACCAACCCGGAGCTGTCCGGCTATTAATTACTATTATCATGTGTAAACATTGAAAAGCCGAGGACAACGAACGGTAGATAACCTCACAATAATAAACAACACCCCGTGTGGTTAATGTGCGAAAAAAAATGTGGTAGTAAATAGCTTATCTGGTAAATAATTTCAATACAAATATATATATATATATATATATATATATATATATATATATATATATATAGGTGCGAATACATTTATTATATAGAAAAAAGTGTGAACCTCATAAGTTATAAAGAACACGGATAATCATATTAATTAGCGGTATTTTGCATTTTAATATATATATATATATATATATATATATATATATATATAACATATAGCACCTGTAACAACTCTATATATATATATCTAACAACATATATATATATATATATATATATAGCATAATAGCATATATATATATATATATATATATATATACTAATTACACAGGTCACCGACTTAATAATCAGTATTTACCTTACAATGCAGGAAATCAGAGTAAACCTGGATCAAGACGATCGATCGGGATTTTATTAATATTGTTCCCGATCTCCCAGTTGTAATGACCGATCGAATCAATTTTTCTTTTTTTTTACTTGAGCTGGATTTGAACCCATAACAACAGTTTGTGTCTTTTCCTTATACATATTTTAAAAGTATGATAATTAATGCGTAAGTAGAATTTGTTGTATATATAATATATATATATATATATATATATATATATATATATATATATATATATATACATATATATATATATATATATATATATAAATGCGCGAGTTTATTGTCCGATACGGGAGGTTATTAACACCGCGTGTATTTATAGCGAGCTCGTTATAAAGGCGATAGAATCCAGTGTCTTTCTAAACAGCGATGAAAGCCAACTAGATTGCATATGGGTCAGTTGAGCCCGGAAGAGTGCTTTTAAAACTGGCTCTTCGACCGGTGACACAGTGGATAAAATATATAATATACGATATTATCGTGAAAAATTATATTTATTTATGCACTCGCTACCGAGTTTGCTGCGCAACGACAGCTTCAGAATCGCACACACAATACGAGGAAGAAGTTTCATAATCAATCAACAATGTAAGATTGCCTAGTTAATCTTCTAAAACTGTTGTGTCTTCTCATATCCATAATTAAATTAATTTGGTTGTATAATACGTGTGCGGCCGGGTTTACATCAATTAAAAATTGAGACCGTATGAATAAACGAGAGAAATGTTAAATATATATATATTATATATATATATATATATATATATATATATATATATATATATAGTTATATAAAGTAAGGTGTAAGAAGCAAGATATAAATAATTGCTTCTTACACCTTACTTTATTTATATATATATATATATATATATATATATATATATATATAGGCTTAATATCTATACATCTGACATGGACGAGTGGATGATAAATATCAAGATGGTGGACCAAGCAGATGTGTTTAACAGAGACAACACGCAGACACGTCTTCTTGGTACATTTCTGTACATTTGACATGGACAAGTTGATAATAAATATCAAGACGGTGGACCAAGCAGATGACTTTAACAGAAGCAACACGCAGACTCGTCTCCTTGGTCCGCCATCTTGATATTTTTTATATCCACTTGTCTGAAATTCTTATTAACGGTAATGATTTTTCTACTACAAATGACACCATTAATATTAGAAGACCAAACAAGGTAGTCTTATAAAGATGGCAACACTAATTTTCTCACTCAGACACATCTGCTTGGTCTGCCATCTTGATGTTTATACATCTGGTTGATAAATATCAAGATGGCGGGCCAAGTAGATGTGTTTAACAGAAGCAACACGCAGACACGTCTTCTTGATCCAATATCATCATATCTATACATTTGACATGGACAAGTGGATGATAAATATCAAGATGGTGGACCAAGCAGATGATTTTACCAGAAGCAACACGCAGACTCGTCTCCTTGGTCCACCATCTCTATATTTTTATATCCACTTGTCTGGAATTCTTATTAACGGTGACGATTTTTCTACTTTTATATTAGAAGACCAAACATGATAGTCTTGTCAAGATGGCAATTGTCTCACTCAGACACATCTGCATGGTCTGCCATCTTGATGTTTATACATCTGGTTGATGAATATCAAGATGGCGGGCCAAGTAGATGAGTTTGACAGAGGCAACACGCAGACACGTCTTATTGGTCCAATATCTTCATATCTATACATTTGACATGGACAAGTTGATGATAAATATCAAGATGGTGGACCAAGCAGATGATTTTAACAGAAGCAACACGCAGACTCGTCGCCTTGGTCCACCATCTCTATATTTTTATATCCACTTGTCTGG